>JAVVLW010004473.1:0-25000 GCA_034401795.1 Chaetoderma sp. LZ-2023a
AGGTTTATAAAACAGAGAAATGCATCATTAGCAGTAATACACGGTGCATTCTTTTAGGAATAGTGGCGCCGTCAGGAAGATAAACTGAGAATTTCTGTCAGAATCACAATCTGTTTGGCTGGAACACTCAGTTACCCGAGCTTATGAAGCATTCGTACCGCATTAGCACGCTCATGCGGACACTATAGTGGATTCAGCGACATTCATCATTTGAGTCGGAAAAGGTAAAACAACGTATGAGGGTAAAGAAGGAATTCGATTATGGATAGCTTTTGATGTGGTAAATGGGACGTAAAGTTGCTTTAGTCTTTGCGTAGTACTGACAAGTCAAATCTTGTGATTATCGTTTGAATTTATTGGTCACGCATACATAGGAGCACCGCAGCTCATTTATGTTAGTTGTGGACACAGAGGGATATTTAAAGACATAAAGCAAAACACAGCCTAGTGAAATGATTGCCGTTTGAACGTATTGATCACGGATACATAATAACAACGGAGCTCATTTATGTTACTTGTGGACTGGACATGGATATTTAAAGATTATGGGATGAGGAGCGAGAGAGAAAAGATAAAAAGAAGTAGAGAATAACGGTGCATGAGTTCTGGTGTTCGTGTGTGCTCGAGTGTGCGCGTTCATGCATGTGTACATACATAAGTGTGTGCGTGCATGTGTCCATCCATCTGTGGCCTGATATGGATATTTAAAGATCACGGGATGAGGAGCGAGAGAGCAAAGAAATATAGCCAGTTTTATCAGCAGGGTTGGGGCCAATGCACTCATGTACTCAGTACTCGTGTACTCGAGTACATATTTTCAAGTAGTCGCATGTACTCAGTAGTCGTGTCTTTGTATGAGTACATGTACTTGTACGTAGTCTCAGTGCATTTCCAAAGTACTTGTACTTGTACTCGAGTACACATTCTGTACTTGTACTTTTTGAGTACTTAAGAGTACATGCCGAGTACATATCCATTTTCTACATAAAAATTATATGCATACTTTATTCTTTTCATTCAAAATTCCAAGCACTGGTTCTCAGAGAGGTAATGTGAAATCTAGTAAATGTTTGAAAACAAGTTTATTGACTTGGTGCTATCTGCTCAAATTTTTAAAATTATTGTGACTTGTAATATGTTTTCATACATGTAGTGATTTGTTTTTTAAAGTTTTAAAATTGAACGTCTGGAAGTTTGCCTGGAAAAGGGCAATTGCTGTAGTAGGTATGCTTATAGGGAATAAGATAACAAGCACTTGACTAATGCCACTAATGAAACCTTTTAATAAGATTAAACAAGTAAAGTATTTTAATCCATGCACGCACTATAAAAGCCCTCTTTATCTACCTGTCGAGGCAGTCATACAGGTAAACTTAATAATTTGTCTGTAAACCATAAGTGTTACTTAAAGCAGCAAGACCGATCACCAAATAACTATCAAAATGTTCAATAGAATCTTTTTAGCAGCATACAAATTGTCATTTCTGGTCATTTATCATTGAAACGGTTGAGAGATGTAGGATAGATTAGAACAGAGCTTGCACAAGAGCACAAGACTTGCGTCAACAAATACCTGGCCTGATAAGATACCATTCATGCGTGATAGTCCTGACAATGAAATTGGATAACGCCCATTACTTCAGGTTTTATAGACCGCTCAACTCTTAACCATTTAACAGTCAATCCAGCAAAAACGCCATCTGCAGTGGTCTGAAAAATTTCAATTTGGAAACCAAGAGATGACTATTTTTGAATTTTTAACACTGGAATAACTGGCTTGATAAGAAGGCCGGTAATTCCAGAGGTACATTAAAAAAAATCATCTCTTGGTCTGCAAATAGCCATTTTCTATGAGATAATCAGCAAATTGACAATTTCTATGAGAAAATTGAAACTTTCTTGAACAGATTTGAGTGTTAAAGGAGTAATCAATGTTAATATTATATAAACCATTTTAAGAATAACGTTAAACGTTGAAAATTTACAAAATTATTTGACTGGAAGCGAATGCTGTCATCAGCAGTAATGTTTAAATGTTTATCAGTCAAATTAATTTTTAAAATATTCAAAATTACTACATGATTTATCTGAAATAATGTATTTCTAATTTAACCCTTTCACTGATGAATCCTTATATTATACATTCATAGCACTCATGCCAGGCATTCAGCATATTCATTATGAAGTAAATATTTTGTTAAATATTTTGAAAATAATTTGACTGGAAATAATTTCTGCCTAAGTTACATGTAGGAGCAACTGTCAATCAAATTATTTTTTTTAAATATTCAACTGGTTATTTCGTGTTGTAATGAATTTGTCATTTTCATTATATCGTTAAAAGCATAAGCAAATATTATGTGAAATGTTTTGACACTGGTTTGGCCGGAAGCTAATGCCGCCCATGGTAGCAACACTGTTCAGTCCGATTACATGTACATGTATATCCAAAATATTCACCAAGGTACCTTTGGTTAGTAAATAAATAGAGGGAAACACCACTACAGAAGCTGTATTTTATATTTACATGTATATGTACGGAATTCACAGCAACTCCACCCCATATCGCAAGCACAGGGTAATATTGTAGGATGGCTGTTGTCCCCACCCCTCCATAGCCACGTTGGGTGACATTTTGGTATTAACATGTACTTGTACTCGTACTCAAGTACATTCATAATGTACTCTTACTCAGCCTCAGTACAATTACTGAAAAGTACACGCACGTGTACTCTGCCTTAAGTACATTGCCAAAGTACTAGTACTCAGCATCAGTACAGTTGCCTGTACTCGACCCCAACCCTGTTTATCAGACGAGACAGCAAAACATACATTCACAAAGTTGTCACTTGACACATCGGCAAAAATATCCACACACTCAAGATAGAATAATGAATAGACCAGCTACCATAGACTATTTAGATTGTAAGCTTAATACTAATAAACACATAATGTATACATCATATATTCATTCTGGCGTTTTATCTAACCTATTCGCTTTACTGGATAATGAGGTATGGACTTCTCTCTATTGAATTAGCCGGCCAAACAGTAACTCCTGGGAGATTATGAATTTAGTGACGGGACGCATAATTGAACATGTAGAATTCATCAAAGGCAATGGAGGCATACAGCTTTCTCTATGTCCCTTCCATCTTTAGCTACGCTCCACCTGCCCTTCGCCTGTGTTGTGATCGATCGATTCATGAAATACTTGGCTATTACTTTCCAGAAAAGCATACAGGTAACCTGATTAGTTTTACCCTAATTTGACTGGGTGCTGTTATTGCCTATGGCAGCAACAGCGCCCATTGAAATTAGTTTCATAATATTCAACATACTATTTATCAAATTGTAGACCTACAATTCTTACAACAATGATTAGTCTGTCATTAATTAAGCATTTGCTACGAACTTAGTCACGTCGTTCATGACGTAACCGATTATGACGTCATCATGCATATTACATAAATTATCATGACGTCATATGAAGGATATACCGGAATCCTCCATTGGTCAACTCTGGTAACAATGTGGCGGTTTAGTGATGTGTATTGGTGACGGCAGAGTTGGTTACATTTAATATAAGCGAGTGCCAGACGGATTTTTGGAATGTACTGCTGCATTAGAGGTGGGTATAATACAGACAATCTGGCATAATGACACATTGAAGTGGACGACCATGCCTTAATTACACCGCCTCATATAACGCTCATTGCAACTCACATAGTGTCATGTTACTCGTATCACACTATGTGACATTTGGAACTCCTTGTATTGCGTGTATTCTGTTCAAAACAGAATCGAATTTAACAACTGTATGATCCTTTATGAGAGGTTTAATAACATGGCTATCGTCACGTCTTAGCTGTTATTTCGTCGGTTCACCTTAAGTAATGTTGGCATAGTGGTAGAGATAGAGAGCTACGAGTGGTATCATATTTGATTAAAAATAAACATCTGAAGTTCCGGCCAAATCAAAGTTAAGCAATATTGACAGATCAGAAAGCCAGTATGGATGAAAGGATAGTCTGACCATTGATCAAGCGTTCCTCCATCACGCTGGCGGATGTAACATCCCCGTCTAATTAACATAACGATAGTAGCAGGAGAACTGCCCGGTAGCTCTCCTATAGTCTTGTTGAATATCTGTTTGATTGCGCCAGAGCAAACATTCTCCGCACAAGTGTAAACTCTAAATTCGATCAAAGCCAAAGTTAAAACTGCCAAATAGCAGATGTCAAAACTGGCCTATATTAACACATAATACATATTGTGTATCTATCATTACACATAAAGGTTTCCAGAAAGTGTCTTCGTCTGATAGGCATATAAAGGACAAATGGCTAAAGTCGAATTAATCTAACTTCATATCGCTTAATCATTGTGGCTGACGTTGTAACCAGAATTTGCTTTATGATGGCATATTGAACGGTTTCATATGCTGAGAGAGTTACTGTTACTGTTATACATCCTTTATTTGGTTTCAAGATGCTATACCCAACTGGCATTATGATGGGGATGATTGGAGATCGAAGGTCTTATCTTGCTATTGGTCTACAATCGCAACGATCTAATTGGACGCTGATGGCTAGCTAGTTTATAATGACATATTGCAGGGTTTCATAAGAGAGATTTATGTTTACTGTTATACATCTTTTATTTGGTTTCCATTCACAGATTGTCCGTTCACTCTTACTTCCTCGAACATAACAGTTATCAGTTGGCTCTAAGAGATATACTATATGGTTCACTAATGTGTAGTTACACTTGGAAAGGTGCATTACCCCCATCTCATTATGTCGATCATTGCAACTCACATAGTGCCCCTCCCCCGTTACTCGCATCACACTATGCGATGCTTGCTATTCTTTGTATTGTAATTATTGTGTTCAAAATGCAATCGAATTTAACAAAGATATGTTCCTCTATCGGGCGTTGAAATCCACGCTATACTAATGTCTTAATTGTTATTTTGTCCGTTAGCCTTCAGTAATGCCGTCATAGTGGGAAACATACACAGCTACGAGTGGTATGATATTTGATTAAAAATAAACATCTGAGGTTCCGCCCACATCAAAGTTAAGCAATAATGACAGATCAGAAAGCCAGTCTGGATGAAAACATTGTCTGCCGACTGATCATGCGTTCCTGCCTCATGCTGGCAAGTGTAACAGCCTCATATAATTATAATGACGAGAGACCAAGGGGAACTCAAAGCCAGCTCTCTTATGGATGGTCTCATTGGTTGTTAAGTTGATGCACCAGAGCCAACATTCTCCAGCACATAAAGTGGCAACTGCAAATTCGATTATAGTCTCACATCAAAACTACCAAATAGCAGATGACAAAACTGGGCTATTTTAACACATAATACATATGATGAATCTGTCATTGCACCTAGAGAATTCCAGACAGTTGCTTCCTCAGATAGGCATATATAAGATATATTGCTAACATCGATTTAATCCAACTTCATATCACTTTATCATTGTGGCTGACCGTGTAACCAAAATTTGCATATATTTCAATATGTTGGATGCTGTGTATGGTGATGGGAAAGATAGTAGTTAGGGACTCTGGTCTTGCCAATGCTTTGTGATGACGATGATCTAATTTGGCGGTGTTGGTTAGCTAGTTTATGATGGCATATTGAAGGGGTTCATGCGCTGAGAGAGTTCTTGTTACATCTATACATATTTTATTTAGTTTCAATTCACAGATTGTTCGTTGCCTATTCCTCCAACATATATAGTTATATAGGGCAGATCGACTGGTCAGATACAAACCATTCCAGTCTATCTGGGTATGGACCGGCTGGATCTGGGACATTCCAAGCTCACCCCCTGGATGAAATGATAAGCGTGTTTTAGCCATATAATAGAGGCTCAGACTAGCAGAGTCCGTGAGATGGCGCGGCCATGAGAGATAGCCTACATAGGAGCGTAAGCGTATGGAGAGAATGGCATATTATGAATATTTCGGACACGTGTCTGTATTTTCGTAAGCAGAGGGCCTCCTCGCTTTTTATGGGCTGAATCGTTACGACAATCGATCGAGGATTCCAAAACTGGTTACTGATTCAAAATCGGTTCAGAAATAGCTGAGATATCAAAGAATACTCATCCAATATTTTGAGCTCCCATCTAAAATATACATTGCCATCGCGCACGTGCTGGCTTCGATGAAGGCCAGCTTATAACGTGGTCAGCACCAGCACCTGGTATATGACGTGCACGCTAATTGGTCGAAACGTCATGACGTGACGTCACCATTTAGTATAAAAGGAGCTCCAAAATTCTAACTGGCAGACATTTGGTGGTGTGCCTGCCAGAGATAAAGACGTGTATTACTGCTTACTGTTAGCCCCTGTGAACCATAAACCGCAACAGTATCACTCTGTTTTGAGTCCACGTCTCTGGAGCACACACATCACAATTTAAGTTTTTAGAAGCTTCCGGAAGATATCACTGGCGGATAAATTAAAAGAAGGTTCCCCATCTCCAACAAATTTCAGAGGGACCTTCTTTGCAGTGCGGCCTTTTGACCATGATATAACATCCCAACCAGTGTGTAGAATGTGTGGTATTCGATGATATCTTGCCAGATCTGCCGTACCACGCTGAAAGTGTGGTAGATCAAATGCTGCACATGACTAGTGCTCTCAAATAACGTTTTAGTCGGCATTCCGAAAAAGGGCATTGCTTTATGCACCGCACAAACTATGCGGTGTGTATCGTCTTGTGCCTCAAGAGATATATCATGTACCAATATAACTTTCACCATAGCCTTTAAGTAATAGAAAAGACATCTTTAATCTGCACCAGTGGGGAACTTCTCACCACCACCCAATTGCAACTTAATAATCAGTGCGTGACGATCTACTAGCCATCTAACTTGAGCTCTTCCTCTTCTTCTCTGTTCCTGAGTAGGAGCCGCATCAGTTAGATTGTCTGCGGCTAACTACCAATCAGCGACTACAGAATCGTGCCAGCTCGCGCTACATACATGTCGCGCTTCAATAACCATGACGTTTTCTGACCTTTATGTACCAATGACTAATAGGTAGTCCGCAATTTTATTATTTGATTGTTTTTCCAGTAGGTGCCGATTACATTTAGGTACAACACGGTAGGGTGTGTCTTTCATTATATTTTACTGTATATGCTTATTTTATTTAGTGCTGATGCCTAACTGCTGTATTTTACTGTATCACATAGTTATGTAATATGACAGTTGCCATCCAAGTTAATATCTTTTGTTTAATTAGTTATTTATATCCTATAAAAATGCTTGGACCGCAATTCACTTAGGTTACACTATACACCAACAATAAACACATCACCTTGTTTCTCCACTACAGCAACAATTTTTCACTAAGGTCACAGTTCATGTTTTCATTAGCAAACATGGCATGCTGCCGCTAAACCTAACTATGATAGCTCGGTAGTATAGGTTTAAATGTAGCTAGGGACGATTATTTCAATGGAGACTTGTGTGTTTAAAGCCTCTTTTCCGAGTGCCGCGGATCCGTTATACCCCCAAGCACTGGCGAGTTTTCATAAATTGGCCATCTACCTTAGCGCCTCCTAGATTCATTATATTGAGTAGATGTCTCCTTCTACGTTTCGCTGACCACCTGACCTATTAATTGCCTGGATTCCCTCCGCCACGTTGATTAGGAGTGATTTAAAAAACTATTGGGCTTTCTTGGTGGTCAGAGTCAAAGTGTCGATGACGGCATACATTCCCCCTTGTATCTTCGGATACCTGATAGCTAAGCCTTTTTGCCAAAGTAAGAATCACTGCGAAAAATATAATTATGATAGCTTTACCCAGCAGTGCATTCTTTTTGGCAACTTCCTTAATCTTAAAGCAGATAAACGTTAGCTCCAGGGAGTGGATCTCACATGGTCCACTCTTGAAATGCTAGGTGACGGATAGGGGCACAGGTGCGGCCTTCGAGCCCTCCACGCCCTCATGGGAAGGTCGCCATATGTTGATCTCTTTTTCTTTCTCCCCACTGTAAATAGAAATGTGCTTTCCAAAATGCTAGTGTAATGTGACATGTCCCCGTGTTATTATGTGTGGTCATGCTGCGGCATGCGTAACGCCAGACGACATGTTTGCGTGCTGTCAATCTAAGGGGGATGCCCCATGGTGGTGCACATAATGAGCATCGAACATCCTCGCCAGGCAGACTTTTTGTTAAAGATAGGTAGGCTCTAAGACACTTGCGGCCTAAACTTGGAATGCTTGGAACTAAAAACAAACTGTTAGTTTAAGCTCTAATAAGAAGGCCCGTATAAATAACGTGGCATCGACTAAACCAGTATCTTTAACTCACATTTAAGGTGACGATGTTGAATTCTTCGGAAATCATCCACCACACTGTCATGTAAACCAGCATGCATCCCATGTTTGACTACTTGAGTGGCTCATTTTGCTGCATCTCATCCACTTCTTTGGCGTTGTAGGCATTTTCATGTGACGGGGACCCGCGCGATGCACTTTCCTCTCGTAGCCAAAACATGTTTGGCCGGCATGAGGTTACAATAGTTTATATTAAACCCACTAACGCAGCCGCGCTAGGACCCTCATTTACGGGGATACCTCACAGAACATACAGATCAGAGGTCGGTGAGGCACCTCTGGCGAGGATCAGAATAGACAACACCATACCGTTTTTACACACATAACTAGCAGCAAACGAGTATGATTGTTTGTCAACTATAATATACTTATTCATGTATATCTCAAATCTAAATTAGTAATAATAAACCTGTTATTCTCCCATATCCACGAGGCTAGCTAACCAGCATCATTGGCCTGACACACCATGTACCTGCGGTGCCAATGTACAGGATGATTACCCAAAGCAGCACATGCCCCTGGAGGCTACAAATGGCGCCCGATGTGGGGCTCGAAGCCGAAGTGAACCCTCACCTAATTATAACTCCCGCATGTCCCAGTCCCCCATCCATTTCAACACTTACTCCCCTAATCAAGAGATGGATTATTTGGATGGGAGGACTGCCAGCGCTGTTACCACTGCCATATGGGAAGACCAGCACAATGCCCCATGGAACCACTTCGGTGGATGCATGATATACCGCCACCTTTTCCCCGCCCGATACCAGTTAGGAAACCCGCAGAATCAACCATGCCCGCATACTACACGGAGCAGCATCGTCGACCAGAACCCGTACAGTGGGACTCCCCTATACCAATA
Organism: Chaetoderma sp. LZ-2023a; assembly: GCA_034401795.1. Classification (NCBI taxonomy): domain Eukaryota; kingdom Metazoa; phylum Mollusca; class Caudofoveata; order Chaetodermatida; family Chaetodermatidae; genus Chaetoderma; species Chaetoderma sp. LZ-2023a. The sequence continues at coordinate 9,233 of JAVVLW010004473.1, forward strand.
CTGACACGGCAACACCAGGACTTTCGGACAGACCACCCAACACACGCACGCACGCACGGACGGACGCACTCACGCACGCACGCACGCACGCACGCACGCACGCACGCACGCACGCACGCACGCACGCACGCACGCACGCACGCACGCACGCACGCACGCACGCACGCACGCACGCACGCACGCAGACAGACAGACAGACAGACAGACAGACAGACAGACAGACGCACGCACGCACGCACGCACGCACGCACGCACGCACGCACGCACGCACGCACGCACGCACGCACGCACGCACGCACGCACGCACGCACGCACGCACGCACGCACGCACGCACGCACGCACGCACGCACGCACGCACGCACGCACCCACCCACCCACGCACGCACCCGCCCACCCGCCCGCACACACACACACACACACACACACACACACACACAGCAGCATAGGCATAATCCGTGACCTTCTTCCATGTCCACCCCATTACTCCCGCACCGCCACCTGGATTTGCACCAATCACTCCCTATCATGGCATGGGCCGAGATATTCTCCTGCCTGAGTTCAGCGGGGAGGGTGACGGGGCCAATTATAAGTGCCAGTTTGAAATAATTAGTTAAACCAACCGGTGGATGGACCAGCAGATGGGAGAGTATCTAGCTACCAAATTGTCAGGAAAAGCACTACATGTCTTAACAGATTTGGGGTCAGATGTAACGCCCACTTATACCATCCTTGAAAATGGCCTGCCCAAGAGAGTCGGTTACACAGCTTTGGGCGAGACTAGCGGGCTGCAGTTGAAAAACTTGCGGAGATGGGCTGATGAAACTCTCCCTGGACTGTCTAGCCATATTAGACGACTTGTCACACGGGCATACCCCAGTACCAATCATGAAGGAGAGACCCATTTATATCTTGACACATTTTTAGATGCCGTAAGCTGTGAACCTGCCCTAAAGGAGAAGCTCTTTCTAATGGAGCATGACAGTTTGCAAACATTAACGTCAACTGCGGTGCGAATAGAAACTTTCCTGGAAATAGAAAAGAACACCAGGCGACAGAATCACCCTATAAAAGCGGTAAATGAGGAGAATATATTAATTGCCACAGACACCGTAACAGGCTCTGCTACAGCAGCTGAGTCTACACCACAACAAGATGCACCCCCCCCCCCCCCGCCGAATCACAACAACACACCTAGAGGTAGGGGCGTGGTTAGTCCCATCTGGGAGACCAAAATAACGCACCAGGACGCAGGAACCAACACAATAACAGTAACCAGCAGAAGACTCCTGAACTGTTGGAGGAGATAACAAAACAAATATCGACTCTAACCAATCTTCTAACGACCCTAACAACAATCGTTCCAATACAACAGACAACAAGACCACCACCAAGTAACAACACACCGCACACACAGCAGCCTAACGCTTGTTTTGGATGTGGTAAACTCGGACATTGGATGCAAACTGACCTTCTTCCACCATGTCCGTAGCAGACCGTAACACGCCGCAGCCTGAGCACCCATCATCTGTGCATCTACTAAACATATGATGATCTATTGTCCTAAATGGATGCCGCAGGTTTCAGACTGCAATCGCACCATCAGTCCGATCCTACTAGCCACATACACAAACTCACAGTACGCCCTACCAGCAACTGAACCAGCACCATTGCTACCCCCAACTCCGTTATTGCTTAAGCAAAACAAGCAGCAGCGACGACAAGTTGGCACCTTCCACACTTAGCCACTCACCACACTCACGGAAGATATTGAAATATGGGCAGTCTACATACATGGCCCCGTAGCCTTAGAAACTCTTCCACATGCACACCACAAAGTAATATATAAGTGTGCTTGTTTATTTGGCGGAATTTCTACAAGGTGGAGCATCTATCACCCTCTTCAACCAGCACTTGTACGAGAGCATCCCACCTCGTAAAAAGCCAGCCCTTATGCCAACTAACATATTTTACAAACAGCTACTGGTGCTAACGTTCCAGTAGCTGGTACCATAAACATCGTAATACAGATAGAGGAAATGCAAATCATTCAGCGAGTTGTAGTTGCCTCTATCCAAAATGATGCCCTATTAGGCTCTGACTTTCTCAGCGCCAGTGAAGCCGTAATACACTGCAGACAACAGGAACTGGACATAGACTGTCACCGCATAAATTTAGGACCAGAATCATCAATGTTGGAATCCGGCCCTGAATATATGCTAGCGTCTCAATATGCTAGTCCACGAAAGATAGTCGACAGCACCAACAAGGATGAAACCCCTTTCAGAGTATTTAATGGCACAGCAGAATCTATAATGCTTGTCCCAGGCATGTGGTGTGGGCATTTGGTGGATATGATTTAGGTGGAAACACCTCACCGCACCCACACTAACAACAACTTCTGATGATAACTTACAAGAACATCTGCATGACCTATATTTGCGTGCCACAGTTGAATTAACGAAATCTCACAAACGTGATATACAGTGTCTCTTATATAAGCCCCATGCTAGTTTTTCCACAGGTGATATGAACCTTGGAGAAACTCATCTTGTACGGCACTCCATCGACACTGGGAAAAATGGACCAGTCCAACAGCCAGTGCGTTTTCTCCCCACACAGAAGGAAGCAGACGCACACCAACAAGTGAATGGCATGTTACGAACAGGCATCATTGAGCCATCTGCATCTCCATGGGCTAGTCCTATAATTCTCGCAGGCAAGAAGGATGGATCTTTGTGGTTTTGTATTGACTACTGCCGTCCTAATGATCTAAGCATCAAAGACGCATATCTGTTACCACGGATAGATCAGGCATTAGATTTGTTGTCCAGAGCCAAATGGTTTTGTACTCGTGACCTGGCGAGCGGTTACTGGCAGGTAGCCATGGATAAGGCTGATCGTGAGAAGACCGCATTCATCTGCAGAGACTGTCTTTTCCAATTCCACAAAATGCCTTATGGTTGGTGCAACGCTTCTGGAACATTCGAGCATCTCACTGAACAGGTATTAACCAGCTTGTAATGGGAAATCTGCTTATGTAACATAGGTGACGTCATCGTTTTTGGCTCTTCGTTTTAGCAAACCTTGTGTAACTTGAATACGGTATTAATACGTTTTCAGACCGCAAATCTCAAACTTAAACTGAAGAAATGCCTTTTCTTCAGACAGAATGTCGAATTCCTGAGTCATGTCATATCCGCAGATGGAGTGGTCACCCAACCTGCAAAAACCCGTGCTGTAGCAGAATGGCAGACTCCTACCTCTGTAACACACACGAGGAACTTCCTATGCCTATGCCAGTAATATGGCAGGTACATCCGGTACTTTAGTATGATAGTTTCACTGTTATTCCAGATAACCATAAAGGATAGACCATTCGAGTGGACGAGTGAGTGTGAAGTTTCCTTCAAGGCGTTGAAGGAACAATTGACGACTGCCCTGATTCTTGCTCATTCTAACCCTAACCTCGATCTCATCTTAGACACTGATGCGTCTGCTTATGCAATAGGCGGTGTTCTATCACAGATAACAGATCATGTAACGGTGCAGGTACTGGAATATGTTCTCAACAAAATGGAGAAATGTTACCCAACCACCAAGAGAGAATTATTAGCTGCAGTATATTTTGTCAAATTTTATAAACAATTTCTGTACGAACGCCCTTTTACAATGCGTACAGACCACGCCTCACTATGCTGGCTCAGAAACCTTAAAAATCCTGAGGGTCCGGTAGCGAGGTGGCAGGAATCCCTGCAAGCCGTCAAACTGTATGGAAATGCTGATGCACTGAGTAGAATCGCACTTGAAGATGAACAAGAAGTGGCCACCACCGTGACACAAGATTTACAGTCAGTTCCCACATTCCCAGATCTGCAGTGTGCAGACTGGGATGTGAAGAACCTCGCTCATGAGTAGGCAACAGACGCACAGACACGAAATATATATATGCATGGATCAGGGGGGGGGGGGGGGGTGGACGCCCGAATAAGGAACCTATCAGTCCCTTATCCGCTACGGCTAAATATTATTATCAGAAATATGAGGAGTGCCATGTGCACAATGGCATTCTCTATATTAATCAAGGAATAATAATTCCTGAGCGTTTCTGAGTCATGATACTACAGCAGTTACATAACAATGCTGGCCACCTGGCCATATAGAGAACAGCCAAGCGGATAAACCAAAGATTCCACTGGATAAATATACATGATAGTGTGAAGGCATGGGTGACAACAGTATACCCTGTTAGAGACGCGCTGTTGGTCAACACCACACCGCACCATTACAAATTAAAATAGTTGGTGCACGATGGGAGCGAGTGGCTATTGATGTGCTCGGATCATTGAATACGACGGATGAAGGAAATAAATACATCCTCGTATTACAAGATTATTTTACGAAGTGGGTAGAAGTATTTGCTTTACCAGACCAAGAGGCATCCGCAGTAGCAACGGTACTGGTAAGCAATGTGCTCTGTCGTTTTGGTATGCCCTATGATTTGCATTCCGACCAAGGTTGCAATTTTGAGAGTTGGCTGATCTCCAAATGCTGCAAATTGCTTGATATAGTCGAAACATGCACAACACCGTGCCATCCGCGTGGAGACGGGATGGTAGAGAGGTTCAATAGAGCTCTCGCAGTGATGTTGGCTAAGGAAACACACCTTGATTGTCGTGATTTAGATCTGTGGCTCCCATACATGCTCATGGCATACCACCCTTCAATACATTCTAGCACGATTTATACTCCTGCTCGCTTAATGTTAGGCTGTGAGTTAGCCTTGCCCATGGATCTGGCGATGGCCAGAATTCCTGGGGAGAAGAACTCACCGTCTCTATAAGTAGAACTCATACGCCATCGGATAGAACAGGTGCATGAGCTAGTTAGAGAAACCTTATCCACTGTACACCGGCGCCAGACAACCGGGCATGACCTCCATGTACACGGAGACCCATTTGATCAGGGAAAATGGTCTGGGTTCACAATACGTGATGTTCTGCAAACATGCCGAGTAAACTGAGTTACCAGTAGAAAGGCCCCTATGTGGTAGTAGGTAAGAAGTCGGACGTGATCTACCAACTCCGTGCCTCGGATGGCCTGAGCTCACAGGTACCCAGACAGATGCCTCCTCGGAGACAAGTATTCCGAACGTTATTCCAGAGCACCGTGGTGCCTGTTCGACCCATCACCTGCCAAGCCAGTAGTTGGGTGAACATATAATTAACGCCGAGGACGATGACGAGCAACGTACTCGCCTTCTCCTTCCTCAGAACGGGGAAAGAGTCCAACTCGATGTACCTCCCATCCAAGCGCCAAAACCGTGGTACCCACCACAACCCTCCAAGCGACACCCCCGCTCCAAACTGCGTCATTCATTTCCACGTCCCGCCCTCCTCACACTCCACTCGTTGTCTGCAGATTGTCATGCTTCAGATATGAGAGATATGCAGCCGCGCTAGAACCCTCCTTTACGGGGATGCCTCACAGAATATACAGATCACGGATCGGTGATGTACCTCTGGCGAGGATCAGAATAGACAACACCATGCTGTTTTCATATACATAACTAAACTAGCAGTAAACGAGTATGAGTACTTGTCTACTATAATATACTGTTATGTCTCAAATCTAAATTAGTAATAATGAACCTACATACCAGTGACACCAATAGCTGGGATGAAACGGTGTGGTTCAGCTTCCGCGACAATGGTCGCACGATCCCACCAGAACATGATTGTGCCACCGACTCTAGAGGCGGGTCTTTGTGGAGTCCAGTGAGACGCGGTTATTGTCCCGTATCCCCGAGGCTAGCTAACCAGCATCATCGGACTGACGCACCGTGTACCTGTGGTACCGATATACAGGGTGATTACCCGGAGCAGCGCGTACCCATGGAAGGCTACAGTGATCAGTTGGCTAAGTGATATAGTATACAGTTGGCTAATATGTATGTAGGCATACGGCATTATTCGGTGCTAGGGTGAATGAATAATAACACCATTAGACAATTTGAATGCTGAAATCGCCCTATCATAAAAGCAATATGTTGTATATTTTGAGAGAGAAAATTGACTGAATGTCATTTAAGTCAATTACCAAACTAATTTATGAACTAAAGGAATGATGTGGGTGTGTGGGTGGATGGATGGATGTATGAATGCATGGATGGATGGGCGGGCGGGATGACAGGCGGGCGGGCGGGCGGGCGGGCGGACAGGCGGACGGACGGATGGGATTGATGGATGAAAGGATGGAGAGTGAGAGAGAGAGAGAGAGAGAGAGAGAGGGAGCGAGAGAGAGAGAGGGGGGATGGGAGAGTGAGGGGGAGGAGAGGGAGAAATAGATTGCATGGACGTTCATTCGATCATTGTCGATCATTGTCGGTGTAGAGCAGCGTGGGCATGCATGGACAATATTGCTCACCCGGTGTTGGAGGTCGATCGACTGTCAGTCATCTAGCTTCCGCTTCATGCACATATTTAATGAATGTACACATAGAAGCTAAATGCGCCTTTATACCGGACGTTGTGTGGGTGGGTGGAGGAGTTAAATCAGCGTTGTAACATTTACATTGAAAACAAAAAGCTACACGTCCACCCATTTCAAATGCAAATAGTGCTACTATGACGCATTGGCACTGCTTACAGTCCTCCACCAGTGTGCACAACAGTTCTTGGGGTTCAATGAATCAAACAAATTATCGCTTAGGAGCTAAATCTCTATTTTCAATTGTATAAAATATAGTTGCGTCGTGAGGTTGATACACTAATCATTTCAGTCAGCATCAGTATATGTCTGGCTGGAACTCTCAGTTACTAGCGCTTGATAGCATTACTACAGCATTACTGCGTTCATGTGGCGAGTACTGGTGATCCATCTACATTCGCGATTTGATTCAGAAAAATAAAAAACACGAATGAGAATGAAGAAGGAATTTGATTTTGGATAGCGTTTTATGTCGTAAATCGGACGTAAATTTGCCCGAGGATTTGTACAGTACTACCAAGTCCAATATTGGGATTGTCGTACGAATGTATTGATCACAGATGCGTAGGAGCAATACAACTCATGTATATTAGTTGTTCAGAGAGAGAGAGAGAGAGAGAGAGAGAGAGAGAGAGAGAGAGAGAGAGAGAGAGAGAGAGCGAGAGAGAGAGAGAGAGAGAGAGAGAGAGTGAGAGAGAGAGAGAGAGAGAGGGATATATAAAAACAATGGGATCACGAGCGATAGAAGAAAAAAGAGAACGAGGGAATGTCGGCGCATGCACGCGAACACGCGTGATTGCGTTCATACGTGCACGCCTGCATGCCTCTGTCCACACATGCTTGCGTGTATGATTAGTGGTGAATAATTTCTAGTTCAGTTTAAGTCAACATCGTCTATTTTGTTTAAGTTGAAATAAGGTTTGTAAAGTCTGATGTGTCACGAAACAGTCTTGTGTTAGAATATGTATGATGAATGTTTCGGGTGTTAGTGATGGCGCCTAACCTGACTGTTATGACCGCTACCTGCTGGGTTAAATTCCCATGAGTGATACACTTTTGGGTCTATTGAAAGGTTCAATCTTAAAAGAATTGAGTGATCTGATCTGATACTCCATACCCGACATCATAATACAATTACGTCATGTGTTAGGGTGTGTAAGTAACAAATGGCGTAGAAATAGCGCAACAATGGTAAATAACTGGCCTTATATGTCTGATTCACACACCTTCTGTGAATTTACTTTTTACTAAGTACACTGCCATGGACAGCACTAGCTCACAATCCAAATAGTTTCAACATACTCAACATTGGTTTAATACAAAAGACATGCAGCCAATTTAACTGGGTGTTGTTGCTGTCTATGACTATGTTGCCTAGGGCAGCAGCAGCGCCCAGTCTAATTAGTTTCAAACTATTTAACAGAATATTCATCAAATAGTAAAGACAATCGATTCATACAACCTGACGGCCTATTAAGCGGACCATTACGCGTTTAAGACGGGCTAAATCGAGTTATTCATGACATAATGATCATGTCGTAATGCTACACACCATCATCGATCACGACGATCTAAATTGGACGGCGTTGGTTAGCTAGTGTATGACATATTGAAGGCTTTCATATGTTGAGAGCGTTATTATTACTGTTATACATCTTTTATTTTGCTTCCATTCACAGATTGTTCTTGCCTCTTTCTCGAAAATATACAGTTATCAGTTGGCTAGGTGATATACTATATAGTTGGCCAATATGTAGTTATATGCAACCATGTCTTTGCCCTGGAGATGCGGATGATATTCTATGCTATGGTGAATGATTAATGACGCCATTAGACAATTTGAATGACGAAATCTTTCTGTCTCAAATCAATCATAAAATCGATATATTGGATACTTTGAAAAACATTGACTGAATGACATTTATGGCCAAGGCACATTAATTACAAAGATAAACTATGAACTATGTGCATAAGAATGTTTTGTATTCCACTTAACCAGTTGTGGCAGATTTAGACTCACCTCATACACGATCTCAGTAACATAGGGGCGTTATCGTCTTGCACTGTAAATGGTTCAAATGATATCAGTGTCTCTTCTACACATTCATCATCTGTGAAGCGGAGGTGTCATGTCCAGCAAGATCAATGAAACAGTATTGTTCCAATTAATGATAACTGTATCACACCGCAAACACATTAATAGTTAACATTAAACACACATGCCCTTTATTAGTAGTTATTCCATGTCGTCGTCGTCGGCGGCGGCTTTCTGCGGCGGCGGCGTTATCATGGTTGTCATAAGCAGCAAAAGCACACAGTCAATTTTGTTTCAAAATATCCATTATGATATCTGTATATTTACCTTGAAATTGGGAGCCTGGAAATTCAGGATTCAGAGTAAATAGATCGATCTCAGCACGCATACAGCATGGACGGAGCATAGATATAAATGGGCGGAGCTTAGCTAGAAATAGATTCCTCTATTGCTCATTGCTAAAGACCATGTTCAAAATATCAAACTCCAAATCCGACCCACGTGACCCTGTACAACATTGATTAGTTAGAGACAGATCTGGTTAGAAGATGAACGTTATCTTAGGTGTATATGGCTGGTGGGCATGTGAAGGGGAGGGGTAGAGGAGTGGCTCACTAATCACGTTACATCCGTTTTGGATCAATATCACCTACCGTATGTTTACTTCATTTGCCAATCAAACGATAAAATCTCATTATGGAATGCCGTCAGGTAGAAATGAATTGAGCCAATTATGAATCCGTAATTACCTCACTAATGATATACTCTTTGTTTTCTAATGTTAATGACGAGTTTTCGAGAGGGTAGTGTTATCTAATCCCAAAGGATCCTGGTTTGATGTGGATGTAGTTTGAGATAAATACTAATGACGCGTGACAGAGAGAGAGAGGAGAGAGAGAGAGAGAGAGAGAGAGAGAGAGAGAGAGAGAGAGAGAGAGAGAGAGTTAAACTCGATATTCAAGCAAGCATGGAATGTGGACTGAGCATATCGCGCAATGGGCTGGGCTTAACTAGAAATGGATCGGTCTATTACTAGCAGTATGTTCATAATTGTTTGCACCTCATCCCATATCAACGGTCACGTGGAAACGGCAGCGCACGTGTGAATAATGATCTAAATGCGTTTTCATTTGAGATAAATCTTTTACCTTTTGGAGGCTGTTTGCAATTAATTCAACAATAACATCGAAATGCGTATGCCATTTCTGCAATGTAATATCTATATTTATCCTTTTCTGATTCGACCAAAACAATCAAACAATCAAACAATAAAACCCCTCTTATTTCTTAAATGTTGCTCACATCTTGAACATACGTTATTTCCGTTAGCACCTGAGTGACCGACAATATCGGATATATGCGTGTGGCGGGCGTGGTATATCATCAAGATCAAAGAATACGTGAAAATTTTTCAGATTTTTAGATAGTCAACTTGTGGACAGGAATAAAGGAATGCTATATATGGACAAATGATAAAATATAACACTGCCGTCGGTCGGACAATACCCTCTCTGCAAAAGATGTTAAAGGAAAGTACTGAAATGTGATTTGAAATGACTGATATAACCAATGCGTGTGTCATATGATTGCGCGATACATCGCACGAGAGAAGACAACTATTTTCTGTAGATAATGTCCTGTGCTCTCTCTCTCTCTCTCTCGCTCTCTCTCTCTCTCTCTCTCTCTCTCTCTCTCTCTCTCTCTCTCTCTCTCTCTCTCTCCCTCCCTCCCTCCCTCTCTATCTCTCTCTCTCTCTCTCTCTCTCTCTCACTCTCTCTCTCTCTCTCTCTCTCCCAATTCCAGGTTGACCTCATGAAAAGTCGTTGTTTTTGTACTAGAATTGATGGCCAGGCAGAATTGTAATGCGAATTAAATGATTCTGCCAGCTAAAACCATGCCGTCTGCTTACTTCTTCATGTCCCACTTTGCGACCGTCACACCATCCCTCGGCATACCCGACTCGAGCCAGGTCCACAATTCCTCGCTCCCAAATATTTTGAGAATCTGTCCACTGGTGCACACATTATTCGGTTATGGCATTGTGATGAAGCTGAGTCACTGATCACATGAAGTGTTGTCTGTCAGCTTTGAAATCGGGGTCTTCAGTTGCTTTAGGCATGTGAGTGTGGTTGGGAACGAGTAGGTAGTAACACTGGTTAAACACACATAGCACCGTGCTATCATCCCGTCGTTTCCCATCGATCTTCTGATGCACCATCATTGGATGAATGTTTTCCTTGGTGGTCATAGTCGTATACGGCTATTATGTCATCCTGGGTTTCAGTTTTAGTACTAATTTAACTAATGCAAGATTGTGATTATTGGTAATACGATGAGTATGCATGAAACGATGAGTATGATTCAATTCCTCAGTGCATGGATATCTTCTTACAGCGAACAAGGTACTATGAAACAGTTCCTTTAGTTGTGCACGTAGTAATTGATAACGCACACTTACATTACTAGAATTATTGAGGTCAATTTTAAGTTCATTTTGAAATAAATCTTATGTTGAGGGTGGAAAAAAAATGTCACAAATAACATGAGGTACCAAGTAAATTTTCTTAGGAAAGTACCATAGTGGGGTATTCCATTGGCCCTAACTGTGGCAGTGCCAATACAGCTAGTAGAAAGGTAACTATCTGCTTCTGAGTCGGATACATTAATGTGAGTGAAATCATGAGTATGCATGTTTCTAAAATTCCATTATGGAATCATCAGCTACCAGCACCAGAGGTGTTATTAAAAACAACCGAACTAGGTATACTGACGGCCCTCTATTAGTAAAACTGTCAGCAGAGCAGAAAGCATCTATCAAAGTGGCCAAAGTAAAGACTGCGCCAAACTACGCTGGCAGCACAATCACATTCTGCGCCACATAATCGGACGCTTAAAGGATCTTGCTATTCAACAAGCAGACTCCCTAGCAGGTAAACTCTCTGCAGAGATGACTGTCACAGAAAGATTCTGGCAGCCCGAGCCCTGACTGTACACCACTACTCACTGTACACACCTCTGAACGACACTTTATCGGGACTGACCAGGGAAAAGCCGAGATGATTCGAAAATGGGTCAAGTAGCAGGTCACTGACCATGTTGATGAACCCTTGCACCCATTGTCAGGCGTCCCTGGGCCATTGTTAACACCAATTAAAACAGCAGAAGTTAAAACAGCCCTGTAACTGACATAATCTCAAAACCGATCACGCACCTAATCAATTCAGCTTTTATGTGCCACCTTCACTACATAAGCCCACGATATAACCTGGCCCACCAGCCAATCTGCGGCCCATTGTGCTCCTCAACAGCATAAGTAAAATCCTATCCAATGTTTACTCTATGCCGTATCTGAGAGAAGATTGATTACTTCACCGCATCATGTCAAAGTGGGACAAACGTGGACACATCTGCGCAGACACTGTATAGCTCAACGCATGCTTGTGTCTGTAGTCATGTCCAAACACTGGGATTTACAAAAAAAATGGGCATTGACATGTCACGAGCCTTCGACACAATTAAACGCTTAATGATCCTAGATGCACTACGCCAGGCCAGTTGCAATGCCGATGGGCTACGATTAGTGAGACTACTGCTTGCAGACACCAAGCGGAGAGTACGAATCAAGTCCATAAAGTCTGTAGAGTTTGAGACATCAATCGGCCCTCGCAACTGTTCACCTGTCACCTTGCGGCTACATTGAAATCTGTGCGGGTAAGTTCCACAAGACCAAACACCCCAGTATCAATAATGGGTATGCTGCTAGAGATGGAATATGCTGACGATGTGGACTTCATAGACGAGGAAAAGAAATGCCTTGACGAACTTCTCCTAATAACTACATGCAAACTAAAAATTTAGAATATTTTTATGAATGAATCCAAAACAGAGTTCAGCCACATATACCTATCTACAAAGCAATACACCAATGCAAAAGACGACCTACTTTGTGGCGGCGATCCACTGAGGAAAAGTAGAATCCTGGGCTCACTGCTTTGCAGTACTGCTGGCATTGCTGAATGCTGCGGCATGGGGAGCATAGCTTTCCAGTCCGTCTGGAAGCTATGGATCGGCAGATCAAAGATGCCCTTAATAAAAAGACTACGTTTATACAACACAACCTGCGTATCCTTGATGTTGTATAACTGTAACAGCTGGGCAGCTCCAAAGGCGGCTCTAGACCAAGTAGATGCCTGCCACCGCAAACACCTATGCACCATCACTGGACACCCATGGATGGACAGCATAGTTTCCTGCTCTCAGAGCAGAATACTCGTGATTACACTAATTACTACCCAATATATGGTCGACATCAAAGTTTCTTTTATTTAGAAGTATCTCTACTCAAAACAGGACGTGAATTCCTATATCTATTGTGTAATGTTCACTTCGATATAATTTTTGTTTAGTTATATTATATACCAGATTGGTGAATAGAAAAGAGCACATACTCTTAGATTGACAGAAATTCCCTGAGTAAATGTTTGCCAAAATGCAGGGTCAATACCAACAGCGATCATCTTTGTGTCAGCATGTGCACAGAACACATGGCATCATAAACATATTTGTGGCTTGATGCATTATGCACCTTGACGAACCTATAAAACTCAAGTTATCGTATTTATTGCTCAGAAATTGCAAAAATATGACACATTATCATGCGCAGTGGTCAGAGTTTTCATCAAAACATACAAAACTAGGTATTCCCTGATGGCTGATCGATACGGATGAGTATAACCTATACACAGCATTATATACATTATATTAACCCTTTAATGACGAAATTTGATCACGAAATTTAAATATTTACTTGATGAATGCCCATGTGCAGGCCAAGATAAGACTATTTTTGAAAATTTACAACTGAAATGACAGGCTCGGTTATCGAGCCAGTAATTCCAGAGGTACATTTTCAAAACTAGTCTTTTGTTGGCCTGCAAATTAACATTCCTCAAGACCACTACAGTGGCCGGTTTTGGCCGGCTTAGTCGCGATAGAGTTAACAGCAGTAGAGACCCAGAATCTGTTTGGAGATGTTTGAAGAGAACTATACATATATTAATTTACTTTATGTATTATTGCAGAGTACGACGCGAGTATGAGATGATACGCCATGTGACATGTCATATCAATTGGTTAAATTCCTTTCAATTCGTGGACCACCTGATGTAGTCAACTAACCTCTGGCTAAGGCCAGAGTCAGAGTGGACCCGAGTAGCAACTCGAGTACTCGATACGAGCACAGGAATGTTGATGCGACTCTAGTACAGCACAGCTTGTCAATAAGTTAACATGGTTCCAGAACAAACACCAAAACAGATTGTTTGGTACAATTCTGAACCAGGTTTAAGAAATATCCTTTTGAATATTTTGAACATTATTGGATTGAAAGACATTTGTGACTTAGGCAGCAGTGTCTTCTATTCAGATTATGTTAGAAATATTCAAAGGCCTCCTCTGAGATGTATCGTCTTCCCGTAAGCGCCAAATTGCAAAGATCGTGACAGATGGTGAAACGGTGAGAGACAGGCCGCTATAGGATCGAATCACATATCATTAGAACCAATCCTTAAAAGCCGAATGTCTGTTCCCGTCAGAGTGCCTAATGTCACCATGTAACATTGATCTAGCAGAAATACATCGTCGTCTATTTTAGAGTAAAGTGATTTTAGTCATCAACATTTGGTGTCGTTTAATAGCCAGAATGGCAACCACTTTCAAGTTACGCTCACTCAGAAACACTTAATGTGTCGATATAGCCGTCACAATGTGGCCTTGAGTGTTATTATACATCATCTCTAATAGTACCTACCTCTTGTGAGAAGTGTGCGTAACCTTTGCCGGTTATATTGTTCAAACGTGACAAAAGACGTTGGTGCTTTCTACTTAGTCCGTTATTCATTCTGCAATTAGATATAGTATGATGCGATTCATTGTTGACCAGGTAGTCTTCTAGATCATTATGCTGACCAATTAATTGTCAAAAGCGCGTTGCTGGTATCAATATTTTGATTTGGTGTGAAATCAACAACTGCTGACCTTTGAACAGGCATTTTCAGTGATGGGAGTGAGATGGAGATGTGATTGTGGCATAAGCATGGCGTGGCATGTATGTTATCGCATATGAGTGTGCTTGCTAGCAGACTTTGACTGAAAACTGGTTCTTGTCAGTTTATAAATAGAATATATTTGGCATACTTGTGGCCAACACCATAAGACGATAAAATGACAAATACATTTCACTGATCTAGTTATGGGAAGTACACACACTATCCGGGAACACCGAATTTAGTAATACATTTCTAGTTCTAGCTAACATCCTCCGACTGTGTACGCATATTGGACTCTATGACAGGAACAGCTCACATTCAAATATGTTTAATATTTTTAAAATTACAATTGACCAAAGACATACATTCCACACTCTTTCGTGACGGGCCTTTTGAGTTTCGTGACGAAAATACGTCATACTTTATTATGACGTCATTTGAAAGGAATTACTTGACTATAATGAGCAGGAGAAGCTGGGAGATCAGGGTTGAAATGGGTAATTCTACTGGATCTCTTCCAACGCAATGATATATTTTGCTCAGTTCATACGTGAAGCATCGTTTTTTATTCGTAAAATCTGGCTAGTCCAGCAATATTTTTATTTGTAATAAAATAGTTGTCATTATTGCATCAGGATTTTATCAAGATTAAATTAATATAATTGTGGTCAGGAGTGGGTTCACACACGGATAAAACAATAAATCTTAACCTACCTTCGGTGTATTGTCAAGGCACATGAATTCTACCAGGCATATGGATACCATGAGTTAAACCATTACCATTACCACCACCATCACCACATCTACCATAACACGAATCGAGAATTTTCTTCAATTTGGAGGTAGATAATTCTCGCATGTTTATTCCTCCGAGCTGTCCCTCTATCTCTTCCTCTATTTCAATCTTTCTCTCTCCGTCCCTCCCCCCCCCCCCTGTCTCTTTCAGAATCACGACATCTAATATAGTGGTACCGGGGGAACCTATCAGCAAGTTTATCTCTTGTTGACCGTGCCAGATGCTGTCACTAAGCAAATTGCCGTTTTCAACTACATGTCTGTATTGTGTCATTTCTAATTTAAATTATGAATATGATTGCAGTTGGGCGATGTTAGAAAGACTGAACTACAGACACTGAGAATTCAGGCAAACAAATGATGATTCTGTCACGTTAACCACGCCTCCCAACCCTACGCCCCCC
>JAVVLW010004474.1:0-5000 GCA_034401795.1 Chaetoderma sp. LZ-2023a
GACTAAAGCTAGGTTCATACTTCACGTGAAACAGGTATACGTGCATAAAATTTGGAAATGCTCCCAATGTGCGGCTTACTGCTTGATACGCTTCGTGCATGCAAAGCAACATGTCGCATCAGCAATGTCGACTTTAACACGCACGTGGGACATTCACTTGCCTTTCGTGCTATATAAATAACTTTTAGTTCGAGCAATACCAACGCGCGATATCGGTACCAAAATGTCAAAGAAAATCTTGCGTATCAATGAAGGTCGGAAGGACTGTAATTTATATGATTCTACACTACACGTGTATAAAGACGATGAACGGTCAGACAATTGTTGGAACGTGATAGCTAATGTACTGGGAGAGAGAGAGAGAGAGAGAGAGAGAGAGAGAGAGAGAGAGACGGGGGGGGGGGCGGTGGGCGCGGAGACAGAGACAGAAAAAGAGACAGAGGCACAGAGAGACAGAGACACAGACAGACAGTGATTGCGAAAGAGGGAGGGAGAGATAGCGAGAGGGAGAGGGAGATGCGAGGGAGAAGGAGGGAGGGATGGGGCGGTGGGGAGTGAGTGGGTGGTTTGAGAAGGAGAGAGACACAAATAAACCAACAAGGAAAACATACTATTTCCATCAGGAACCGATTCGCTCTAGTCAAATTATATTTAATATTTTCGAAACCTTACTTGTCATGAATGCCATATAATTTAACGTATAGAAATGGAGGAATACATTTATAGTTATGCTCCGCCCATTTCTTGCTAAGCTCCGCCCGATATCTCATGTGTGCTGAAATCGATTT
This sequence comes from Chaetoderma sp. LZ-2023a, assembly GCA_034401795.1. NCBI lineage: Eukaryota > Metazoa > Mollusca > Caudofoveata > Chaetodermatida > Chaetodermatidae > Chaetoderma > Chaetoderma sp. LZ-2023a. The sequence continues at coordinate 789 of JAVVLW010004474.1, forward strand.
GTATACTCTCAAACCATGAATTCCCAGAATATCAATTTCAACATATCAAGTTAATTGTACAGATATTCTGTTGAAGGGCACAATAGCTCCAAGTCAGATAGCATATTCAACAAACCGTTTATTAAATTGTAAATGCATCAAAGACATGCAATTCGTACACTTGTTGGGCCTTTCGAGTATCATGACGTAAAATGTTTACGACGTTATATACTTGACTACCAGATTGGAGTCCCCTTCATGATTGAACTGTCACATGAAATTATGTACAGAGAAGAGTGGCTGTGATAAAGCCTATCTTATAGTTGTTCTCTCTCGCGAGATGTATGGCACAATCATAGGACACAATTGTTGGTTATCGCGTTATATTAGTCATTTCAAATCACATTTCAGTACTCTCGTATAACATCCTTTGCAGAGGGAGTATTGACCCACCGATTGCCGTGTTATATTTTCTCATCTGCCATATATAGCATTCCCTTATGCCTGTCCACAGGTTTGACGATCTAAATATCTGAACATATTTCACGTATTCTTTCATATTAATGATATCCCACGACAACCACACGCATATATCCGATGGATTGCATTGTCGATCAGCTGAGGGACGTCACCCGATAAAAAAACTCAAGTGCTACTGGAAATAACTTACGTTCAAGATGTGAGCAACATTTAAGAAATAAGAGGGATTTTATTGTTAGATTGTTTTGGTCGAATCAGAAAAGGATACATATAGATATTACATTGCGGAAATGGCATACGCATTGAGATGGTATTGTTGAATTAATTGCAAACAGCCTCCAAAAGGTGAAAGATTTATCTCAAATGAAAACACATTTAGATCATTATTCACACGTGCGCTGCCGTTTCCACGCAACCTTTGATATGTGCATACCCTTATGAACATACTGCTAGTAATAGACCGATCCATTTCTGGTTAAGCCCAGCCCGCTATGAGCGATATGCTCAGTCCACATTCTATGCTTGCTTGAATATCGAGTTTAATACTTTGTAACTCTCTCTCCCTCTCTCTCTCTCTCTCTCTCTCTCTCTCTCTCTCTCTCTCTCGTGCGCTCTCTCCCCCTCTTCGTCGCCACCACTTCCCTCCCTCCCCTCCCTCCTTCCTTACACCCTCTCTCATCTCTCTCTCTCTCTCTCTCTCTCTCCCTCTCTCTCTCTCTCTCCCTCCCTCCCTCCCTCCCTCCCTCCCTCCCTCCCTCCCCCCCCTCTCTCTCTCTCTCTCTCTCTCTCTCTCTCTCTTTCTCGTTCTCTCGATCTCTCTCTCTTTCTCTTTTTTTCTCTCTCTCTCTCTGTCTCTCTCTTTCCCCTCCCTCTCTCTCTCTCTCTCTCTCTCTCTCTTTCCCCTCCCTCTCTCTCTCTCTCTTTCTCTCTCTCTCTCTCTCTCTCTCTCTCTCTCTCTCTCGCGCGCGCGCGCGTGCACAATTACGCTCCATTAGTATTTATCTCAAACTACATCTACGTCAAACCAGGATCCTTTGGGATTAGATAACACTACCCTCTCGAAAACTCGTCATTAACATTAGAAAACATAGAATACATCATTAGTGAGGTAATTACGAAGTCATAATTGAATCAATTCATTTCTTCCTGAAGGCATTCCATAATGAGATGTTATCGTTCGACTGGCAAATGAAGTAAAGATACGGTAGGTGATACTGATCCAAATCAAATGTTGAGCACGTCTCCTGAGAAACCGATGTATCGTGATTAGTGAGCCACTTCTCTACCCCTCCCCTTCACATACCCCATCAGTCATATACACCCAAGATAACGTTCATCTTCTAACCAGATCTGTCTCTAACTAATCAATGTTGTACAGGGTCACGTGGATCGTTAATGATTTGTAGTTTGATATTTTGAACATGGTCTTTAGCAATGAGCAATAGAGGAATCTATTTCTAGCTAAGCTCCGCCCATTTCTATTTAAGCTCCGCCCATGCTGTGTGCGTGTTTTGGATCGATTTATTTACTCTGAATCCTGAATTCCCAGGCTCCCAATTTCAAGGTAACTATACACATAATATGACGGGTATTTTGAAACAAAATTGACCGAGTGCTTTTGCTGCTTATGACAACCACGCTGACGCCGCCGCCGCCGTCGACGACGACGACGACGATATGGAAAAACTACTAATAAAGGACGCGTGTGTTTAATGTTAACTATTGATGTGTTTACGGTCTGATACAGTTATTATTATTTGGAACAATACTGTTTCATTGATCTCGCTGGACATGAAACCTTCGCTTCACAGATGCTGAATGGATCGAAGAGACACTGATATTATTTGAACCATGTCTCAGTGAAAGATGATAACGCCCATATGTTACTGAAATCGTGTATGAGGTGAGTCTAAATCTACCACAACTTGTAAATGGAATACAAAACATTCTTTTGCATATTGTGCATAGCTTATCTTTGTAATTAATTTGCCGAAGCCATAAATGACAGTCAATGTTTTTCAAAATATCCAATATATCGATGTTATGATTGATTTCAGGCAGGGCGATTTCATCATTCAAATTGTCTAATGGCGTCATTAATCATTCACCATAGCATGGAATATCATCCGCATCTCCAGGGGAAAGAAATGGTTGCGTATAACTACATAGTAGCCAACCATATAGTATATCCCCATGCCAACTGATAACTTTATATGTTCGAGAAAGAGGCAACGAACAATCTGTGAATGGAAAACAAATAAAAGATGTATAACAGTAGCAATAACTCTCTCAACATATGAAAGCCTTCAATATGCGACCATAAACTAGCTAACCAATACCGTCCACGATAGATCGCCGTGATTACAACTACGTGGTACGTAGGATTACGACATGATCATTATGTCATGAATGACTCGATTTAGCCCGTCTTACACGCTTAATAGTCCGCTTAATAGGCCGTCAGGTTGTTTGAATCGATTGTCTTTACTATTTGATGAATATTCTGTTAAACAGTTTGAAACTAATTCGACTGGACGCTGCTGCTGCCATAGCCAAAATAGTGATAGGCAGCAACAGCACCCAGATAAATTGGCTGCATGTCTTTTGCTATATTTCAGACTATATAAAACGCTTATGATCATGTCGATAGTCACTTACAGGACTGGCGGTATGATCAGCGAACGAAAAGAAGAAGAAGAGGACTATATAAAACCACTGTTGAATATATTGAAACTATTTGGATTGTGAGGTACTGCTTCCCAAGGCTGTGTGCTTAGTAAATAGTAAATTCACAGAAGATGTGTGATTCAGACATATAAGGCCAGGTATTTAGCATTTTTTGCGCTATTTCTACGCCATTTGTTGCTTACACAACCTAACAAATGATGTACTTGTATTATGATATCGGGTATGGCGTGTCAGATCAGATCACTCAATTCTTTTAAAATTAAGCCTTTCAATAGACCCAAAAGTGTATCACTCATGGACATTTGACCACGCAGGTAGCAGTCATAGTAGTCAGGTTAGGCGCCATCACTAACACCCGAAACATATTCTAACACAAGTCTGTGTCGCGACATATCAAACGTTGCAAACCTTATTTCAACTTAAACAAAATAGACGATGTTGACTTAAGCTCGACTAGAAGTTATTTACAACTAATCATACACGCAAGCATGTTTGAACAGACGCATGCACGCTTGACCGTATGGACGCACCCACGCGTGTTCCCATGAACGCGCCGACATTCTCTCGTTGTCTTTTTTCTTCTATCGCTCGTCATCCCATTGCCTTTACATATCCCTCTCTCTAAACAACTAACACAACAGAGCTGTGTTGTTCCTATGCACCTGTGATCAATACATTCGTACGACAATCACAATATTCGAATTGGTAGTACTGTACAAATCCTGAGGCAAATTTGCGTCCCATTTACGGCATCAAACACTATCCAAAATCCAATTCCTTCGTCATTCTCATTCGTGTTTTTTACTTTTTCTGAATCAAGTCGTGATTGTAGCTGGATCATCAGTACTCGCCGCATGAACGCGGTAATGCTGTAGTAATGATATCAAGCTATAGTAATGGGAGTTCCAGCCAAACAGATAATGATTCTGACAGAAATCATCAGTGCATCATCCTTACAGCGCCACTATTCCTAGGAGAATATACCGGGTATTATTGCTAATGATGCGTATCTGTATTTTATAAACTTAAAAATAGAGATTTAGCTCATAAGCGATAATTTGTTTG
>JAVVLW010004474.1:10000-25000 GCA_034401795.1 Chaetoderma sp. LZ-2023a
ACCAACCACGTTCATCTTTGTGTCAGCATGTGCACAGAACATATGGCATCATAAACATAGTTGTGGCTCGATGCATTATTCACCTTGATGAACCTATAAAACCCAAGTTATCGTAATTATTGCTCAGAAATTGCAAAAATATGACACATTATCATGCGCAGTATAACATATACACAGTATTATAAACATTATATTAACAGCAGTAGAGACGCAAACTCTGTTTGGCGATGTTTGATGAGAACTATACATATGTTAATTTACTTTGAATAGTATTGCAGAGTACGACGCTGACTTTACGTGAGTATTATATGATACGCCATGTGACGTGTCTTAGCGAGTGGTTAAATTCCTTACAATTCGCGGACCACGTGATGTAGTCAACTAACCTTTGGGTCAGGCCAGAGTCAGAGTGGACCCGAGTAGCAACTCGAGTACTCGAGTACGAGCACAGGAGTGTTGATGCGACTCTGGTTTCCAGAACAAACACAAAACAGATTTAGGACATTATTGAACTCGTAAGAAATGCCATTTTGAATATTTTGAACATTATTGGATTGAAAGACATTTGTGACTTAGGCAGCAGTGTTTTCTATTCGATTATGTTAGAAATATTCAACGTCCTGCTCTGAGATATATCGTCTTCCAGTAAGTGCCAAATTGCAAAGATTGTGACAGATGGTGAAGACGGTGAGAGACAGGCCGCTATAGGATCACGTATCATTAGAAACGGTCCTTAAAAGCCGAATGTCTGTTCCCGTCAGATTGCCTAATGACACCATGTAACATTGATCTGGCAGAAACACACCATCATCATTGTAGAATAAAGTGATTTTAATCATGAACAGTTGGGGTAGCTTAATAGCCAGAATGGCGACCACTTTCAAGTTACGCTCACTCAGAAACACTTAATGTGTCGATATAACCATCACAATGTAACCGTGAGTGTTATTATACATCAACTCTAACAGTACCTACCGCTTTTGAGGCGAGCGCGTAACCTTTGCCGGTTATATTGTTAACATTCAAACGTGACAAAAGACGTTGATGCTTTCTACTTAGTCCGCTATTCATTCTGCAATTAGATATAGTCTGGTGCGATTCACTGTTGACATGGTAGTCTGCTAACTCATTATGCTGGCCAATTCCTTGTTAAAAGCACGTTGCTGGTATCAATACTTTGATTTGGTGTGAAATCCATAACTGCTGACCTTTGAACGGGCATGGTTAGTGATGAGATGGAGAAGTGACTGTGGACTAAGCCTTGCGTGGCATGTATTTTATCGCACACGAGTGTGCCTGCTCGCAGACATTGACTGAAAACTAATTCTTGCCCGTTTATAAATAGAATATATTTGGCATATCTTATGGGCAACACCATAAGACGATAGAATGGCAAAGACATTTCGCTGATATAGTTATGGGACGTGCACACCCTATCCGTGAGCACCAAATTTAGTAATACATTTCTAGTTCCGCCCATTTCGAGCTAACATCCGCGACTTTGTACACATATTGGAATCTGTTAGGAACAGCGCACATTCAATTCCAATATGTATTAACTTATAATTGACCAAAGAAATACAACTCATACACTTTCGTGACGGACCTTTCGAGTTTCATGACGAAAATACGTCATAATTTATTATGACATAATATAACAAGAAATTATTTGATTGCTGCCTCAAATACTTGAGATACATAACAGATACCTCAATTGCCGTAGAGCTGTTTCAGAACACACACGTTCCATCAAATTTGGTCTCAATTGAACCATCAGCTTTGCCATCTGATTAACTTGAGCTGGATACACCGAGAGATCCGAGTTGAATTGGGTAATTCTGCTTGTGTTCTTCCAGTGCAATGAGATATTGATAAACTTATATGTGATGTTTTGATGTATACTCGTACCACCTGGCTAGTCCAGACATATTTGTATTTGTCGTAAAATATGTGTCATTATTGCATCTTGTTTTATCAAATCAAAGTTAAAATAATTGAGATCAGGAGTGTGTTCATGCCAGGATAAAAACAATGCATCTTAATCTGCCTAGTGTTTATTGCCAATGCACCTGAATGCTACATGGCATATGGATACCAGTATTTGAGCCATTACAATCATCATCACCGTAAATGTTGATTTAGAGGTAGCTCGTTCTCGCAAATGTGTTCCTTACAGCTCTCCCTCCTTCTCGTTCTATATGTAAATCTCTCTCTCACTCTCACTACCCCGCCCCACTCTTTCTATTTTCTCTCTCCTTCTATCTCTCTCTCCACCTCTCTCCTTCTATTTCTCCATCCCCAGCAGCCCCACCCCACCCACCCCTCTCTCTCCCTCCCTCCCTGTGTCTCTCTCTCTCTCTCTCTCACTCACTCTCTCTCTCACTCTCTCTTTCTCTCTCTCTCTCTCTCTCTCTCTCTCTCTCTCTCTCTCTCTCTCTCTCTCTCTCAACTCAGTATTGTATACTCACATAGTTTCTGGATTGGTGCTGGAGATGTAGTGACCATGTATCGTACCTTACCACCAACCTGGACTACTTCAAGCTACAGTACTTTAAAGTGGCATCAAGGCAGTCCTAAGAAATAATGGTAAATACTCTGCTAACAATATCTAGTGCTAACCATTGATGGTTGACAAGGGACGGCTCGCAGAGCTGTTCAACAAATCTATTACGGACACGCTTTAATCAAGAGATAATCAGTTGTATTAGGTGACCATATTTTGGTGTCCAGTGAGGTGTCTGTTATGCACAAATGTACAGTAGTACCTGGGGTCAAATACTTTCAAAAGTATATAAATACAAATGCAAATATTTCACATTGGTTCAAATGCAAATGCAAGTACAAATACTTTCAACTTTGTTCAAATGCAAGTGCAAATACAAATACCTTTCTAAAACTAGCCATATCAGACATAGCTCTCATGATTTCTGAGAGGAAATGGGTTAAACAGTTGTACACTGTATTATAATATGTACCAGCCAGCAGCATCTTTCAGATAATTTGATTTCCAACAGTTCAAAAGTTACATATACCCATATTGAGTCAAATTCGTATTAACATACCATTCAAAGGAGAATATAGCTTCTCATTTAAACCTTTAACACTCAAATTCTGAACCCCTACAATGACTAGCTCAGTAACCAAGCCAGTCGTTACAGTGATCAATTTTCAAAAGATTTCTTCTCTTTGTCTGCAAATGGACATTTTCAGAAGAAAATTGAAAGGTCCTTGAACAACTTTGAGGATTAGAGTTAATGCATGATCTCTTATTACGTAGAGGGTCAAATGTATTGCTTTTAAATTCGATTTGCAAATTGAAGAAAGCTGTCTATATATCAGATAACTCTTTTATTGGATTACTGTGAATAATATAACATGGAATTATGCACTAACTCAGAAGAAACGTCGTATTTTGTATGAGGTACATGTGGAACATTGTCTGTTTTAGTGAAAGTAAACTCTCGTATTCAGTTCTAAGTGTCTTTATATATTTCTTGCAAAATCATAAGTTTCTTCCAGGTAGCTGGTGACATTTTAAATTGTGACCTTCATATTCTTTTCTCAGATTTTGAAAAGCTAGCCTACATGAGGCTCACTCCCGGCAAATTGTTTTCAAAATATTTAACAGACGGAATCTTAAGGCAGGTGATCTCTTAGAATAGGAATGCTGTTGCAAAGTTTGAAAATAATTTGACAGGAAATTGTTGGTGTGTTAGACAGTCAGATGTTGTATTGGATCTTTTAAACAGGTAGCCAATAAAGCAGATTTGACAGCAACTTATTCATTATGGTAATAAATAGCTTAGCATTGGAAGTTTAAATAAATTATAGACATTCTTAGAGCTAGGATTTTTTTAGTTTGAAAATGATTGCACAGAAAGTAATTTCTCAATTAGGAATAAATACCTTTCAATTAATTTGTTTTCAAATGGACATTCCTTATGATAAATTTTCTACATTGTTGACTAATTTATTCCATTGAATGGTTAAACACTGATTTGTATAGTTTAAATCCACAAATCCCGTTTTATTTCTATGATAAGCCCTATGGTATTCATTCACCTATTCTATTCATTTTCCCACACACATCCATGCCACTTCTAATCACACCTGCCCTCACTGGCTAAACTCACATTATTCCACCTATAATTGACCTTATATTTTCATTCAGTTTGAAATTTTCTTTAACCCATTTCATGAGAACTTTTTTCAACTATTTTGAAATTAATTTGTCTGGAAATTGTTGCTTCCAAAGACAGCAACGCCGTCCATTCAAATTAATTTCAAAATATTCAAAAGCTTTCCTGTATGGTTACATTCAAATTGTGTTAAAGGCAAGTTTCATCGGTGAAAGGGTTAAATAAACTTTAATAATTTTCTTGTAATTAAAATTGTGTTACTTTGAAAATTATTTGACCATGTCATTTCTCCCACAGGAACCAATTGTTGTCAAATGTACATTCTTCATGAGAAATTCATCTTATTGAGAAATGTATTCCATTAGCCCTTTCACGGATGGAATTTTCAAAGCAGCCACACAGGAAAGCAGTTGATTACTTTGAAAATAACTTGACTGGAATATACAGCAGCAGCTTATAAATAAATAAATTTCAAAATAGTCAACAGAACATTTGCTATGCCATGAACAATTAGTTGCAAAAATTGAAAAGTTAAGAGCTGTTTAAATCTATGCACCCACACCTGGAGTGTACTTTCATTGCTTCAACACCACCCTGCTGTTTTCTATTCATTCTCCCACAAACACCTGGTCACTTATAATCACACCCTGGTATATGCTCAACTTCATACAATCTTTTGACCCTATAGACAAACACTTCTGTACATAAACATGACACAAGCCCTTACGATGTAATTATGGTGAATAGTTTGAAACTAATGTGCATGCTAGTTGTTGCTGCCTAAGGCAGCCCTGGCTTCCAGTCAAATTGCTTCAAGATAAGTATTTTGTTTGGTTTGATTCTAGATAGCTCTATTCCTTAACGGGAATTAACATCTCATATGTACAGTTTAACCCATCCCAAATTCTGTATATGAAAATGCAATATAGAAAATGTAACTATTCTTTTAAAGATTGCATTTAATATTGTTTGTTTTGATAAGAATGTCCGGTGTACATTTGACACTTTTTGAAATCTGTTGCTGTCACAGTAGATACCAAAGGTTTACAGCAATTGTGTTCCAGAATGTACATATGAAATTGGCATTGGGAAGCTGATATTTCAGTGGTCAAAGGGGTTTCAGGGCCACAAGGCATTCTTTATGATTAAATAAGGTTTGGGAATATTTGTAATTTACTTTGCGTGGAAGATCCAGCTGTGTGTGTAAACATATATATATATTCTAAAAGAGATTGTCTTGACAATAATGTTGACTAACCCAGAGAATGAAATGTGTTAGAGCAAATTTTGGTCAAACATCCTGACATAGAGTTGAATCTAATCATGATCACCCAGTTTCTGAGTGACAGTTGAAAAACACAATTTCATTGGAGTAAATGCTCCCATTCACCAATTCACCCCAGTCCTATTATGCCTCATGCCATTTAATTAGAATACTAATAAAACGAATTCCTCTTGGGTGAATAATCAGAGATTGGAAAACCTCGTTCTCCGGGATCTTTAATTTTTATTTACGACATGCAAGTAGAATAAGTCGTTCTGTCGGTTCAACTAAGATGGTATCAAAAGTTATGTCCATTTTTGTTACCGATAGCCTTAATATGGTCAGACTCGCTGTTGATCAAAACTGACAAAAACATGTCCATATTCGGGAAATACGAGAATTCTGAGCATGACAACACATTTGTTTTCTTAAGTGTTGGTCCCTGTAAACCACATATTAAGCTCAAATAAAAATCACTTCCAGGTTGCGCTTACCTCATTCTGTGCCTGGTCTATACATAGCAATGGTTTACATTTTTACGTACGTACAATGACCTTAACGAATGCATGCTGGGTTATTTACAGATGGGCTCATAGCTCTAGATCAGTGATGAGGATGGGATCGCGGATAAGAGTGGGATCACGGGTAAGAATTGGAGCACGGGTAAGAATGGGACTGCAGATGAGAATGGGATCATGGATAAGAACAAGATCACGGATATGAATAGGATCACAGATAGTAATGGGATCACGAATAAGAAGGGGATCGCGGTTGAGAATGTGATTGCCGATAAGAATGTGATCGCGGATGAGAATGGGATCGCGGATAAGAATGTGATCTCAGATGAGAATGGGACCACGGATAAGAATGGCATCGTGAATGAGAATGGGATCGCGAATAAGAATGGGATCACGGATGAGAATGGGATCACGGATGAGAATGGGATCACGGATGGGAATGGGATCGTGGATGGGAATGTGATTACGGATGAGGGTGTAGATGAGAATGGGATCGTGGATGAGGTTGTGGATAAGAATGGGATCGTGGGTTAGTTGGTGGATGAGAGCGAGATCGCGGATGAGGTTGCGGATGATACAATATTTACCAAATATATTCAAACAAACATTTTGGTGACAGAAATGTAACAAGATGCTGGAAAAAATAGCATTTGGTAATCATCTCGGACATGTTCTTGACAATTACCTTAAAACAGGGTTATTTGGCCAGATCTCAAGAAATGTATATATGCACACGGACTATGCTCTCCTTTTTTGTAACTGGAATGCTTCAGTAGCTGGGTGTCCCCGGAATAAGAAAGTTATGTTTTGAAGAGGGTCAGTTGTTTATGGGGTCATTTTTATGTGTGGCGAAATAACCTCGATCTGGGGTTTAATGATAAAATTAATCATTGCATTTCATCGCCACTTTATTGAGTTTTTTAATTGAACGCATCGGAATCCGTGGTCCGTCCTCCTAAATACTCACCGGCATTTAGCTATCTCCTTGCGCAGCTTTGGTCTGGTTGGGGTTGCTGAGCTGGCCTATCATTTCCTTGTCTCGCTTAGGTTTGGTTGGTGTTGTTGAGCTGGCATATGATTTATTTGAGTAAATCAATAACACTTCCATTGAGGCCTGTAGTTGTATCACATACCTCCAGACTAAGGAGTTGTCAAATGCCACCAAAACAATTCCGTAGCTGAGTTAAAGTTCTTGTCTGATGCATTTTACTTTCTTCCACAAATATCATATGAGTTAGTGCTGAACTTACCTTATGCTGGCAAAGTTATGCAGGTTCACGGCAGATTATGTGCATAACTAGCCGTTTCTGCAATGCTGTCTTTAATTGAAAGACAACCATATTGAATATTTCTATCGAATCTATTAATCTCTGATGCACCCATTAGTAAATTAGTATCAAACCATGCACAATTATTTCATGCTTGATTGTTCGGCAGCAAAAAGTAAATTCCTTGCTCTGAATTTGTCGTTATTACGTTATTAGTAGCCTACAGTCCACAATCACTGGAGCAAGAATGACAACTCTTGCCATTCCATCGGAGTCATAGAAAATTATCTCGCTTATTCAATGCCATGCTTAGACCGGCCAGAATCTGCCAGAATGATTGGCAATAACTATTCTTGGATGAGGAGGCAAGCATGCATAATAAATCAAAAGCGGACTGTCTGGAGAGAGCTATAAACTTTCCCCTAGCAAATCTCTGTCATATCCTGTACACTTAAACCTGCCTATACCGACCACTTACTTGTGGAGCTAAAATGTGGAAGTGTTTTACCCATTTTAACCCAAAAACAAGGAAATCAAAATCTAATTTACAACCTAATACATATTGAAAGCTAGATTCTGTAAATTCAGTGCTTAGAGATGTAATTCACCGAGGCAATAATAAGCCAATAAACGATGATAATAAATACGAGTGGTCATACGACGACTCGCCCACCCCACAGCACTGTTCGATACATTTATAAGCCGCACAAGAGCGCTTAGGTACTTGCGCAACACTAACAATGCGTACTGATTTCCGATATCAGTTAGACCTTTCTGCTGATCATCGAGGAGCACAGAGGACTGGATCCTTAGCCATTTAACCCATCACCAAAACACAAACGGCAAGATTTTAGGATATAAAGGATATATTTTGAATATGTTGAAACGAATTTGACTTGGAACAGTTGCTGCGAATAGCAGCCACAGTTTTCAGTAAAATTAGTTTCAAATAGTTTGCATACGCTTGTCGGTCTAGTAAGCCCTGACCATCGTCCATGACGTATGTTGAATCTACCTCACGCATTAATGTTCAGAGGATGTATATTACTGCATCCGATCTTGCAAATGCATTTTACCCATTTTATCTCACCATATAGAGACTCTACAACGTATTCTGGTTTGACTACCTACGTTCGAGGTGTTCGTGTGGACAAAGTTCGGTGTGCCATGTGAATGCTATGGTCAGATTCAGCATTAGACGAGCTGATGTGCCGCATATTCTGAGAGCTACTTTAAGAGGGCGTTGCCCCTAATCTGGCCGATGACGTATATTGTGGAGGAAGCTATCGCCATGAGCTCCTTCATAACTGGTGGCGTGTCCGTCACGGAACTGCTGTGTGCGGTATGAAGTGATATGTACTAACGTATCTGATTTCTTCGACGAGTACAGCTGTCGAAGGATGTGTTTGGGATCATGGCAGGACTCATACCAGCCTAACACGGATCAGGACATTGACCACGTGTGTATTTTTTGAAACAGTATGTGGCTTACGGCCATTCATTGGTGCATTCAATGCTTGCGTGATACCCAGATGCGCATATTTGCTTTCCTAGTTGCCGGATACTGTTGCAGGATGTCAATCATACTAGAGGGTTACATAGGCGGATTTAAAAGCGGGCATATGGGCCATTTGCCCTGGGGTCCCACAGGCAGGGCACCACACTTTGAGAATAAAACGATATGTGCACTTTTGAGGTTTTAAGACATATTACAAAATGTAAAGGCTTAAGTCAAAACTGTTTTAAGGATAATGACCAGAAAGGATAAAGTATGCATGATGTAAGAAATATTCTGTTGAACATTTTGAAATTAATTTGCCTGGATGCCGTTGTATCCTGAGGTAGCAACGTCTTCCACTCAATTAACTTTCAAAATAATCAACATATTTCCTGTACAGTTTCCCGTTTGAAGTGTTGGTCGTGCATACAGCTTTAAACGTAAAATTATACCTCCAGAAGTGCATTCGCGGGTCGTCACAAAGCACCTATATTTCATAATCCTTTTAAATCCAAACACCCCTTAATTCTAAATCCTTCCCTGCTGATGATCATCATTCTGCATTCTCCGGAACGCATGCCTCAATGTCTTCAAACAAGACTATAGTCCTGCCCAGACACTGGATCGTCATTTGGATCGTCACTGATGGGGAGTCGTTGCATTGTATATACTCAATAAACTGTCTAAGATAACAAACAATATCTGGCTGGTTTCTGTAAGCGAAATATAACAGGGCTGCCATGTGAAATGGAGACATTGCGCATAGGAACCGCATGTAATACAATATCTCAGTTCTTACATCATTCATTATTTAGTAAATGTCTTATGCTACAGATTACGAAGCGTAAATAGATTTACACACACACACCGTATATTTATATAACTGGCAATCGAGCCCACAACCAGCGAAAGTACCTAGCATCATAGCCCACAGATGCTTTCACCGGATATTGGTGTATAATCATATATTTGTGAACACGATGAAAACAATCTGGTAGAAACATCGCTATCATCTCCGCTCCCGTAGCGCTGTTGAGGTGACGATTCTTGAAACGTGAGTGAATATGACTACAGTACGGATCAGAAATAACTGGTTTCCAATACAAAATAAAACGTGCTTTTGAAGCTTTTGAACATAACCGCACTGGCAGACCTTGCGGCTTTATGCAGCAATGCCTTACAATCCAATTATATTCAGCATACTCAACTTAAAATTTCTTACAACGTGTTAAGAATTGTACTAACTAACATGTTTCTGTTTTCGTTTTGGAAACATTTAACTTATTTATGAGGTGAACTGTAATAATGAGTAACAATTCCTAACATAGATAGGTCTTGTCAAGATGAGGCATAACTAAATTGTATCTGATTAATTACAAGAAATTAACAAATTATTTTATCTAGGACGTTGTGTGATTGGTGTATAGCATCTTTAACTAAATCGTGTAGAACTAATTGCAAACAACGGCATATAAGTGTACCATGTACACCGACTGCTCTAAGACTTGCTGGTGTCACCCTCCGACCAACTGCCGTCCACTGAATAAAGAACTGTACCAAGTTGACGCGATTGCAATGAACTATTCACAAATTGTCACACGACTTCATTTCCCAGTCGTGTCCAGTGAGGTACGCCCATGTCAACGTACACATAGGAATGGATGTTACCCCGAGAATGGTGGTCATTTGACCTGAACAAAATGGCGCTGCTTGGTTTAAAGTTAGGACTATGTAGAATTGTAGCTAAAACCAAGCGCACATGCACTCATGTCGCTAAAATCGCCACAAAATGACAGGTCGCTTCAAATCGGTTCGTACAAGGTGAACAAGGTCGGCCTCTACGATGTGTGTAGGCCTACACATGCCACGTCATTCGACAACGCGATCAGTCGTGGGAAGTTTCATTGATATGCTGATAGCAACTACTTGTTAACTATTTGAGTAGTACCGCAAGGCTGACATAAGCGAGGCTTTACTAGGTTCAAGTGATTATTGTAACAGTTTTATATTCCGTTGTGCAATCCTTACACAGCCAGAACATCACGAAACTAGGCAGCTTCCCGGTTTTCGACGCGTACATATACGGGGTTTACTGTCGCTCCCACGAGGATAGTTTTTCCCAACTTCAACGGAACCTAAAGAATGAGAAAAGACTATAAATTTCAAGACAACTACACAGGCAAAATATTCAACAACATGTTTATTAAATAATAAAGACATACAATTCGTACAGCAACGATTAGTCCGTAATCAATTAAGCGTTCGTGACGAACTTTTCTATGTCATTTATGACGTAATTGAGTATGACGTCATTCTACATATCACGCAGTTGATTATGACGTTGTGTGATTGATGGAATTCTCCGTTACACTTTTGATATGCATCCTTCATCATTGTCTATATCAGCATTGCTGATTCAGAAACAGTATTAATGGATCCGATCTGCCACTCAAGTGTATGAACTATGTCTTTGATGGACGTACCATTTAATATACATTTTGTTGATTATTTTCAAACTAATTTGACTGGGCGCTGTTGCCAAAGGCAACAACGGCACCAGCCAAATTAGTTTCAAAATATTCAGCAGTTTACATGTATACTTAACTTGAGAATGTGATTCTGGAAATATCATGGTTCAAAGTATATAAAGTGATGCCAACATGCGCGAAACGTGGGCGGGGCATAGCTAGAAATGGGCCGGAGATAGTTAGAAATTATTCCGCCGATTAAGCGGGATGGTGTTTCCATAGTATACCACCAGCGACTGTTATCAAATGCATAACATATATGATTCGACACAAGGAAGATGGGGAAGCTTACCTCTGTCTTCTCACACTTGGTAAATCTGTACTGACGGATCACGTGGATCAGGGCAATCTTCATCTCCAGGATGGCCAAACGCATACCCAAGCAATGACGAGGCCCAATCCCGAATGGCATCCATTGGCTAGTGTGGTGCTTGGCACGGTTGTCTGGGCTAAATCTGGCAAGATATAATAATATGCATTGCGTATCACTTGTGTTCGTGTACATACTCGAGCAGTCCATGAACCACGAGGGGAGGCATAGGGGATTGAGGTGATGGGAGGTGGGAGCCATGGTTTCGACTCACTTGGTGGTTACAGTGTGCGAATTTGCTTTGATTAATGACAACAATTAATAACTTCGCCCCAGCCATGTTAGCCAATATCACACACCCACACCCCCACTTGGTGTGCGCGTATGAATCGGTTTTAAAGCGTCAATTCCTGAATTTATATGGCAGTAACAGAGCTTCCAATCAAATTACTTTCAAAATAGTTAAACATAATACGTGTTAATTGTGCTAAATTAAAAGTTCACAAATTCGGAGTGTTACTGTTAGAACTCTTCCACAGTCGTGTCGGAACTGCATCATTTGATTTACGGTGGCATCAGCTAACAATACACCTATCTTGACTATGACCACAGAGACCTGAGCAACAGATCAGATCATTCAATTTTCTTCTACGACTAAGTGTCGATGTAACAGCTTAACTGCATTTCTTGAAACATGGTACGAACCTCTCTATGTTCCACACCTCTTTATGTCACGTATATTCACCATGTTACGTACCTCTCTGGGTCGAACATCTCTGGTTGTTCCCAAATAGCAGGGTCATGATGGATTTGCCAAATCGGAATGGTGATGGTACTGTCCTTGGGAATGAAGTATTTACCAATTCTGATATCATTGCTAGCCGTGCGGTTCACTCTGGAATAGAAGTTAAACCGTCTCATGAGACAACATGCCTATGGACCTTTCCAAGTGTTGGTGGAGATTAGCTAGAGCTGGGCAGAGCATATCTAAAACTGGAAAGGACCATTGATGCCAATTGACAGCAGTTTCTGATACTGGTGGTCGATATCATGACATGGTCGAAGCAAACTTATGAATGCATATCGGTGATCCATCAACGGGTATTACTATGCAGATTTCACAGTTACTGGCCGTCATGTCACAGGCATATCAGAACAAGGTTTGGAAATGTATGTCAGTTATGTGAATACACACGCACGCACGTACTCACATACGCACTCGCGCACGCACACGCACATAGGTACGCACACGTGCGAACGCACATAAAACACACCAATGCACGCACAGGTGCATCTACGCACAGGTACGCACGCAGGCACCCACACATGCTTACAGGTAGGTGCGGCATGCTAGTCCGCGGGGAGGTGGGTGGTTGCGGGCAGGCTGGCTTGCGGAGTATGGATGCGCCTGGTAAACGAGCGGACATGCAGGCAGGTTGCTGGGCAGGCTGTCAGGCAGGCTGTCAGGCAGGCCAGCAGGCAGGCTGATCGGTCGGCAGGTAGGAAGGCAGGCGGACAGGCAGGCATGGAGACAGGCGGACAAGTAGGATATATAGTATGTGTAGGGCGCTTACTGGCCAACTGATGGATATAGGCGAAGTGTTTCCATGAGGAACATTTCCATGTATTTGCAATTGGCCACCGCATCGTAATCTGGGTCAGCGTCCTGAAAATACAGTTGTATTTGTGTTAAATACGTCGAGTCAGCGAGCACACAATACACCTTTTCTCAGATATATATACCTTACATACTATGAATAGTTAGGTTGAAACATACATACATATATATATATATATATATATATATATATATATATATATATATATATATATATATATATATATATATATATATATATATATAGTTTTATGAATGGTACCTTGCGGGATATATAGTGTGTCTCATAGTCGTCTTGCGGGTCACTGCCAAAAATCATGGTATTTTATGGGTCACTGTATAATGACCCACAAAGCACCATCTCAAAATGTGTTCTAAATGTTAGAACTCGCCGAAATACGCATTTCCCCACACTCTTGCAATTAGTGACCCACAATACCTAATTGACCAGTGACCCACAAAGCCCACTTTTGAAAGCCGTCTTCAGCCATATTTCAACTTTTTGCGCCAAATGCAAGATTCCGAAACGGTTGTAGATGACCCACAAGTAACTGCTGCAGATAACATGGAATTATGGGTAAATAGATCACGTGTGCCTTTGAAATCAACATGGCCGCGTTCATGGATGTACAGAGACGCTAGAAACATGTTTGTAAGTATTACTACTGTTTTGTAATGTGTTGCCTTTTGCTGGTAATATGTTTAGGGATGTGTAATGTTTAACAATTAAACACAAGAGAAGTTCTGCATTTTATTTATTGTAGTGTGCATTTTGAGCAGGTCTATGCGACACGGCATGCCTCAGAAGAGCACGTATTTCTATTATGATTATCTATATATTCAATATTGCAAAATTATTTACAGATTATTGCTCTACCCCTCTACGCTAAATACTGACTTAAATAAAATAATGTGTGGGCAATTGGCGATAAAATATCATTGGTCATATCATTGTAGTCAGTATTCCCTGATATTCTAAATACGTGACCCACAATTTGTGACGTGTAATATTATTAATATTATACGTCTGCAATGGACGAATGGTCTTCGAAATATATGGAGGGGTCCGGGTGATAACAGCGAGGGGTGCTTCCCCGGTCCCCACCCACCCGCTCTAGACACTCCCATAGCTAGGCCACGATCTCAGTCCATAATGACCGCGAGCTAAAATGACCGCGGTAGGGACGAAAATGACCGCTATAGTATCCCAAAATGGCTAAAGTTGTACAATTTCTTCATATAAAAAAATCCCTAAACCAATTAATGCTGACAGCAACTACTTTCAGCGTGAGATTGGAGCTAACATGTATGCATAAGTATGCAGTACTTTCCGCGAAGGATTGAAATACACAATGCTGAATATTTTGAAACATATTTCACAGGATCATATTGCTGTCAGTCTGCCAGTCCTAGTCAAATTTTGTTCAAAATATTCTCCACATATTACCTGTTAAATAAATGGTTGTCTTTTTATCCTAAATTTTGACACGTGAAAACACGTTACACCTACACCATATATTTCTTATGCATGAGTTTATTGAAATAATATTGCCCATATATATATATAGACAGATAAAAATTTGAAATCCATTTCGCTGGAACCTACTGGGACGGCTGCCGATGACAGTCAGATTAGTTTTAAAATAATCAACAATATTTAATACATCAATATGAATCATAAATAAGATTACATTTCTGATCATCGAAAACATGTTACACGGCTCGTTGCGCGTCATACAGCAAGAACACTATATAGCAAGACAGATATAGGCCTACTTCTTTGAAAATTCCCGACTTTTACAGACAATAGATGCAAAGAATATGGCGTCCAATTACTGCAACGATTCATACACGCTG
>JAVVLW010004475.1:0-25000 GCA_034401795.1 Chaetoderma sp. LZ-2023a
CCTCTACGAGCTTTCTTGATATTGATACCGAATACAACAACTTACAAGGCTGTCTGTAGATGGGTGCATAGTGTCATTCACAGAACATAGGCATACATAGGCAATCAAAGGTGGACCAGGTTGACTGGCAGTATGACGGAATTGCGCATAATGTATAACGTGTCGCTTGGGGATTATGCTGTCAGACCAGCGATGTCTGTTTATAATAGGTGTGTTCAGTTACAGGCATCACACGGATCTATGACTGCCTTCGGAGTTGCCCAGCCGGTGCGGTTCTACATCATCAGTGATGTACTGCGTAGATGTGTGCCTAAATGGACCCGTTATCCACGGATCCACAGCTTCCAAAACGACCGGAAGACAATATGTCCCAAGAAGTAATGTACATCGATGTCAGTTCACATTGGTGAACCAAGGACTTTTGTCTTTCTCGATCCATCTCTACCATGCAGCGGGTTGCGTTTGTCAATGAATTCGTTTATCAGTGATATGACTAGATCGATGCATCCAGGCTTCGTTTATGATACATACATTCTTGAGTTGGCCTGCTGCAATAGGACGAAGGCTATCGAGAGGCTCCATTTTGTAGCTCGCGGGCTATCGTCGGGTCGTTCCAGTATGAAGTACCCGCCCGTCACGCCATACATGCAAAACGAACAAGGTGGCTGGTTAGCTCCGAGTCTCGGGGTTCCAGAACCAGTGGGACATCGCTCCGTGAAATACATAGACTGGCTCCTAAGGCGGGTGGAACTCAATCATGCCGGTGGGCCCGTGTGACCATTGCCTCTAAGCTTGAACTGCACGGTGTCAGGACATCTGTCTGTGTCACCGGTATGTCTTTCCATATCAATTTAACTATGGAGAATGATCTATAATAGAAAATAACAGTTTTGTCAAACAGGGGTAGATCGTTTAACAGTAAATGAGCCTATATTATAATACATAAAGTAGAGCTAGCTAATGTACTTTGCACGTGGTGTCGCCGGAGGTACGGCACAGACTCGTAAATCAAGGGAGGCATCCACACAACGAGGGCACAGGGTAACTTAATACACACTATTATACCATGACACAAATGAAAAAGATTCCTAATGTTACGATAGGGATATGCCTCACGCGGGCTCTGGTTACCTAGAGGCTACTTGTTAGTGCGAGAGGTAATAGCCTCGTGCGGGCCTTCGTCACAGGATATCTTGCGTATGCGAGAAGCAAGTGCCTCGCGCGTGCATCTTTCACAGGAAAATGCCTTCGATGCCGAAGTGGAGGAAAAGAGCTGGCAAGAAGGGCCACTCTTTTGTTCAACAAAAATGCAATGGAAAAAGACCATCCTGGTGAAATTTAAAATGATCGTGATGCATGCTGGTTTACGTGAAGACGGGGTGAGTGACTCCCGAAGGATTCACAAGTCCCCGCCTTATGCCATTCCAAATTACTGCATTGGTAGGTGCTGCTTTTGTTTATGCAGGCCTTCTGCCATTCCTAACCTACCATTTAGGTTTTGGAAAGGGAACTAGGTTAGGCCGCAAGTGGCAGAGGGTCCTACCTATCATTTAGACACAGCCACCCAATGGGCGCAGACGCCCCGCTTCCCGTGGGTTGCCTTGGAAAGCATCTGCCTCCATGAATAGCGGCGCATATGTTCTTTCTCAGCACATCTGAAATGAGGTTCCAGATGCCTTGTTTCATAACCACATACAACATCACTGGACGATGGCTACATTTTACACAAGCACATTTTATGACTGATATATCTTTACAGTAGGGGTAAGGGCGTGGCAGATTCCAAGATCCTGCCCAGACACTGCAACGAGTTGGGTGGAGATGCGCATCTCGTCCGTCACCAATTCTATCGACGTAACTATTGACCTGTCGTTAGGTTTATGTTCCAATATGCCCAATATGCACTGCGGGCAGGAAATAATATATCCTACCATAATAATAATTAATAACTACATGTTTTCGCAGTGCGTTCCTTCCTTGGCAAGGATGTCTAACTACTAAGTATCCGAAGATACAGTGGGAGACGTATGTAAACCCGCACTTTGGCCATCACTGCTCGAAAACCTCCGATAGTTTCCCAGAGTCAGATCAGTACAACATGCGCATGGGATATCCACACAATTAAGAAGCCTTGCAGCTGAGTGGATCGTGGAAGGAGACAATTACTTAATAAATATGAGGCCCTATATGTATTTGGCCAATTTTACACACATTTGCCGGTGTGCTGGACTAAATTACAGCAACAGCTGGAAAAGAGGCGTACACTATGTGTCTCATAACGAAGAAATTGTCCCTACTCACTTTCAACCTATCCTGCCGAGCTGAATAGTCAAGGTGAGTCGATAGCGTGCCGGGCTCAATATATGGAGCACGGTCAACGATCTCAGTGTAAAATTGTTGGTGGCGGAAATAAATGATGAGTATGCTGTTGCTGTATAGTATTTCCTAGCGTACTGCGGTCCAAAGTTTTACATAAATACACAAAACATTTGAACTGATGGCTACTTGCCATATACATAGCTAACCGTTACAACTAAATAATATCACAGTTTTAAAGTTTGATTAGATGAGGCAGTAAGTATATAACGGTAAATAACCTAATGAGGTGTGGTTAGTTAAGCACTTACAGTAAACAAGAATAATATAGACAGTTTAATAAAGAAATAATAAATTGCAGTCTTAAAACTGGGGCCGTACCTGTTGGTCATTAATACCCTTTACGGACGTAAATTTATGACGGTGAAATATACTATGTATAGCTACTCGAGTACCTAGTAGTTACTTAGACGGAACAGGCTATTATGTTACTGAAATTGAGGCGCTACATAAAGGTAGCGCGAGTCGACACGTTCTCTTGAGGATGGAAAGTTTCCGCATGCAGATCCCCGCAGATGGTTTCCGCAGATTGGTCTCCGCATGTGGATTCCAGGATGATATGGTACAAACTCATGACGGTAGCAGAAGCAATGAAGTAATGTATACTAGATCATCACTATAACTAGATCAGTAATTAAACAGTGTGAAGAAAGTTCTCCGTCCGGCGACGGAAGTATGCACGTTAAACATAACCCATTAACAGAGAGGGTTACTATATATAATAATACTATGCAGGTACATTTGAAGCATACAGTGCGGGGTACATCACATAGCTCTTGTGGCGCACCAGGGAAAGTCTACTAGACTGCGGTCGAAAGGTTACACAGTCAGCCGCAAGACATGCAGTACGGTGGTTTGATCTCCACTTTCGCGTTGTCAGCCGATCCGGCGAGTCATCCACCCAGAAACATTGCTGCGCTACATTATGTAGAAATCTACATACCGGGTCCGAAGACCCTCCCGCAGAAAGTTCCGCTTATTGGTCTTCGCAAATGGGAACCATGATTTTAGTTTGGTATTGCTCCCGGATGGCCATCCGGGAGCATTCACAATTAAGTGGTGCGGGTAGCCGAGAACTGCTTTCCGGAGTGAGCTGAATGGAAAGTCCTGCGGAATCGAGATGATGTGCTGTATCTATCTAACGGTGTTCCAGTGCAATCCTCAAGCTCCTACTCTTAGGACCAGTCCTAGCCTCTCGGCCTCCACGCCGGCGATGCTCTCGATCTTGTGTGTGTGTGTTGTAATATTTAAGGCGTTTATATGCTCGTTCCCAATGCTAGGGTCTAGACTCACGCCTGGCCTTTATGGTTTCTGTTGAATTCTTGTGAATTCTTGTGACGTCGGTTTGTGCATTAGCTTGTGTCTGTGTGTGTGTGTGTGTGTGTGTGTGTGTGTGTGTGTGTGTGTGTGTGTGTGTGTGTGTGTGTGTGTGTGTGTGTGTGTGTGTGTGTGTGTGTGTGCGTGTCTGTGTGTGTGCGTGTGTGTGTGTATGTGTGTGTGTGTGTGTGTGTGTGTGTGTGTGTGTGTGTGTGTGTGTGTGTGTGTGTGTGTGTGTGTATGTGTGTGTGTGTGTGTGTGTGTGTGTGTGTGTGTGTGTGTGTGTGTGTGTGTGTGTGTGTGTGTGTGTGTGTGTGTGTGTGTGTGTGTGTGTGTGTGTGTGTGTGTGTGTGTGTGTGTGTGTGTGTGTGTGTGTGTGTTGATCGTTGTCTCTCGATTTTGTCTCATGTTGCTGTTCTTGTCCATGGCTTTTCTGTTGCTCCTCATGCTTGGGCGTGGGTGATGGCGATGGCCTAACCTGGACCTAACTGGGGTGGGGAAGGGATGGGGTAGGTGCTGGGTCGGGGGAGGGGGAGTAGGTGCGTACGGTCTTATGACCTGATGTACCCGGGGGGGGGGGCTTTAGGTCAGAGACCTCACCGGCCCCTTTGGGGGGAGTGGGGAGGTTGGGTTGTGGGGTCTTTCGGGTCCTGGGACCCATTTGCTCTTCTGGCCATCATCCGAGCAGGCACCAGCGCGCACTTGTTTGATTTTGATTGGTTAGGTAGCCCGTATGGTGACTGTGTCCGTCCGAGGACGTACTCGATCAGTCATCCGGGTTACATCCCTCCATAGTCCCATCGAAAAGTCCGAAAGATTCTAATTCTAACAATTTTGTTTTGTTTTTGTAATCCGTATGTTGCGTGGTTCCATCCGAGGACGAATCCATTCAGCATCCGGTTTACTTTGATTATGCCGAGATTTTTTTGCCTACCTAACCCTAGCGCACATTCGCACAGTGATGGGCACTGTATGACGGGACCTCAATTTAAAGTCCCATCCGAGAAGACTGAGCTCTCGATCTTCGAAGTTCACCCCCTTTTATCTCGCTGAGACGTCTGAGCTGGCTTCCTGAATCAAGCATAGATCGCTGAGCCAACCAATCAGCGCGCTAGAATGCTGTGACGTATACACAATTATCTATGTGTTACTATATGTATAGATGTGTAGAGTGACGTAGTAGGTCACGTGTACACAAATCACTATCTATCTATCTAGCTATATATATGCGATTACGACGTTATAGAAATATTTTTATAATAATTTGACGGGGAAAATTGACGATAACTTGGCCATTTCTGAACCAATTTCAAAATGGTTTGACGTTTTAAAAAGCTCGTCAAATTCTGGTCCTGATTGGTACCAAGATCGACGAACGTAAATAGAGTAAAGGTATTTACTAGTACCTACTCGGTACATTAGAGATACGCGCTCGCCTCTATTCTTGATACTCGTCAATGAAGCGTCTGAGCGCGCGCATGCGCACCACGCGTGCTAACGTGCCTCTCGTATAGGCTTATAAGCGCTTATTGCTCTACCCAGCGGCGTGTGCTTATGAGAACGACTCCAGGACGGGCGGCCCTTACCCAGCTTTGCTGGGACGGCCAGTACCCGGCCGGTCGATCCGTGTCACAATTTCTTCATCTATGAAGTCTACATCTTCTGCTTACTCCTTCTCTAGTGGGAGGCCCAATGCGGATACTGGTTGGTTTATTTTGATCTTGTGAAGCGCTCGCGTACAGATGGGAGAGCCGCATAATGAGCATGTAAACAACACCAGTGCTATGCCATCTCCCTGTCGAGAACTATAAATAAAATAAATAAAATAAATAAACTTTATTTAAAGAGGGTACATCGTCAGTGGCCTGATCTACCCGAGGCCCTCTCGGAACAGTTATATTTACACTATGTACACTATTTAATTTAATTAAACTATGTACAGGATAAACAGCTAATTACAATTTGTACAACAAAAGCAACAGTGGAGAATAAATTATTAAAATCAGTTCGTGAAGGTATGTGATATTTACATTATGCTTCTTAAAGCGGCATATAAAGCACATGTCGCTACTCTGAAATATGTCTATTTGCAGACCATGAGTATGCCATTTCAGAGATTTTACCGACGGAATGACTGGCTCGGCAATCGAGCCAATCATTGCAGCGGTAAGATCTCATAAATTACACACTAATGCTCTGCAAGATAACATTTTCTATGAGGAAATCAGTCAAATTGTTAAGATCGATTCTTTGGGCAAATATTACCATTATGCTTCCTAATCTTGAAATATGTCCATTGGCAGACCACGCGAGTGCGACTTTTGCAATCTTACCACTGAAATGACTGACACTCTCTAGTCTAGCCATTAATTTCAGCGGTAAAATCTTAAAAATCGCACTCTATTGATCGGCAAATTTACATTAGGGTTTTCATCTTTGGTTCTTATTCTTTCAGATTATTTAGTGTCTAATGAATTAAAGACGCATGGGCAACTCTTACTCTTGAAAATGCGTCTTGGAGAGTAAAAAAAAAAAGTAGTAGTCATACGTTTCCAATAAACATAGTAGGCCTACGTACGTGCCTACTCAAACAGAGGCCTATATACATGCATGAACGCGCGCACGCGCGCACGCGCGCAGAGAACTTACATACGAGGATATTTACACATACACCCCTGTTCTTACAAAGGCACTTTTCTTGATCAATTCGCTTTTTATTGACGGCCGTGAACGCGGCAGACACCAAATCTTTACCTACACTTTCAACTTATTTCCTAATAGCGGTTTGACTAGTCGCTGTTATGGCAGCGACAGATTCAAGTCATATTGGTTTCAAATTATGCAAACGTAATATTACTTAAATTGTAAAAGATATTTTAAATATAACCGTTCACGTTCAAAGGTTAACACAACGTCTACTGTTCAGGAAAACACCTCATAGCAATTCACCTTTCCAGCGTGTCCATCCATCGTCTGACCTCGTATGACGTCATAATCCGCCCATCGCGTGCATGATGACATCACAATAATTACGTCACAAAGAGTTCCATATAGACCGTCATCAAATCTCAAATAGTCCGACACGTCGTATGAACTGTATGTCTTTGTAATTCTTTGTTATTTGATACACATGCTGTTGAATATGTTGACACTAATTTGACTGGGCGCTGTTGCTGCCTTAGGCAGCAACAACACCCGGTCAAATTAGTGTCAAAATATTCAACAGCTTAGCCGTGTACATTTTTGGAAATTGATAGTCAGGGTGTTCAGAGATCGATCGATCCCAACACGATCGAGGTGTGGGTGGAGCTTAGCTAGAGATGGGCGGGGCATAGCTAAACCCGGAAAGGTCCATTGAATCCAAGTGCGCCACTGAAAGGAGGAATCCAGTGCTAGCTATGCCCCGCCCATGTCTTGCTATACGCTCCACCCACACTTGGCCCGTGTTGGGATCTATCAATTCTTGAACTCCCTAAATATCAAGTTCCAGAAATCTGTACAGGTAAGCTATTGATATTTTGAAACTAATTTGACTGGTTGTTGTCGTTGCCTATGTCAACTTAGTTTCAAAATATTCAACAACATGTTTATTAAATAATGAAGACATACCATTCATACGGCAACGCAATTAATGACGTATTTGATTATGACGGCTTCCTACACGTCACGTAGTCGATTATGAAGTCGTCTGCTGGATAAACTGGAAAGATCCATTCGACTGAGTGGGCGAAGCTTAGCTAGAGATGGGCGGCGCATAGCTAAAAATGGATCCTGCCATGTAAGAGCAGAATCTTGTATAAGCCTACGATAGATTTCCCGATGCTGTACTCCGGCGGATATTAATGACACTTTTCAACACCGAGCCATTATTTTGGCGTATTCCACTGTTATGTACATATAGAGTGATCGCAGGATATTAGTGGGGAGACTGCTGCGGGCATCCGGTATCGTCAAGGACACGGTGGACAATTGTTTCGGCCACGGCAAATCTTCAAGTGGCAAGAATTCGAAGAAGGGGATGATGATCGATTATTAGAGCGAATACTTTTTACGATCAATCATCGAATGTTTCCCGACATATTAATGGCTACTTTTATGAAGAAAATCTCAGTATTTTCTGATTAAATGTCCTTTTGAAGGCCAAGAGAAGTTTATTTGTGTACATGTACCACTGGAATAACCGGCTGGTTATCGGGCCAGTCATTAATGTGGTAAATTTAAAAAGAAAGTCTTGTTTTGGCCTCCAAATATAATGTACATTCCTCAAGACCACAGTAGAAGCCGGTGTTGGCCGTCTTCACTGTGACTGGGTTAAGCGCGCGTTGGCAGCTATTTGCGCGTCTAACTGATCTCGAACCAGCAATGCCTCAAGGCAATACAAATGGTACTTATATCAATTAAGCATTTACTGGCAACAATATTTCAAGAACATTATAATATTTGCAGGAAAAAAGAAGATTATATTTGTAAATTTAACACCGAAGAGCATCGTGTTGTCCTGCAAATGAGCATTCCTCAAGACTACTGCAGATACAGTCTTGACCAGCTTGATCATCAACGGGCTATCATCTAGAACATTTAAGTGTTTGCTTAGCTAGCGTCCATTTACATGCCAAGACAATGCTTTTTTTTTAATTTTACCACTGTAATGCCTGCTTCTGTTGCCGAGCCGACCATTCTAGTGGCAGATTTTCAACCATGCTCTTCCTTTGACCTATAAATGAGCATTCCGCAAGACCGGCCAGACCGTTAAATAATTAAGTTGACCACACGATGGACTACATATTACCATGGTAAGTATGTTTCCGGCTAGTGCGATATTACCAGTGAGACCGTGTTATTAGAAAGAGTAGCGACAGCATTAACCATTTAACAAGGTGCGTGATCAGAAAAAAACACAGACGCTGGCCGCGATACGTCGGAACCAAATAACCCGAGAAGTAGTGTGCATATTCCAGACAGCGAAACAAAGTGAGAACTAGGACGAGAAAGCTTAAAAAGGAACAGGAGAAGTCCGTTGAAAAGGGTCGAAGTCTAATCTAAAGCGCTTCTGGAAATTCATCAAAAGCAAACTAAAGACGAGCACCACGATTGCTGATTTGGTTGTAGTAAATGAATCCGGAGAGAACGAGCTGACAAAGACAGATGATGAAAAGGCTAATGTCCTGCTAAAGTTCTTCTCAACTGTGTTCTCTATTAAGCCAGAGGCAGGCTGCCTGTAACAACACAGGGGTATGTTCAGCCACTCCAGAATATTCATGTAACCAGGCACGTCGTGGTTAAGAAACTCAAGAAGCTGAAAATAGACAGGTCAACGGGCCAGACGGACTCCGCCATAAAGTGCAAAACAATTAAACATGTCACTGGAAATCATATTTAACACATCATTGGGCTGCCTAGACATCCCAAAAGAATGGAAACCTGTTAATATAACGACACATTTCTAGAAGGGATCCAGAAAATTGCAGGCAAACACATACCAATAAGCCTAATGTTTATCGTGTGTAAGCTGTTAGAAACAATAGTTTCAGATCATATTATAGAACGCATGAAGAGAAACCACTTGTTTAGCGACAGGCAGTATGGGTTCATTGCAGCAAGGTCGACGACACTGCAGCTACTAAAATTGATGGAGAAATGAATTGACAACCTTGCTGACGGAGATACTATTGATTTGATCTCTTTAGATTTTATGGCGGCGTTCGATACATTACGTTTTATGAAACTGAATTCTGCGGCTGTTGTAGTAAAAACATTGCAAGCAGTCCGTCTTTACTTTTGGCCATTGTGTCCGGTCCTCAGTCAATATCTTTAGATTCCCCTGGTCCATTTTTGATTTGAATGTACCGAGTCCTGCTTTCTTAAAGGTCACCTCGTTGAACGCTTAAAAGATATATGTAATGCCGTCCTCTTCCGGCTTTGTATTTGCTGGCTCCCAGTGGCGCGAACTCCAAGGCTCTCAGTGTATCGGTGTACACTGGCATCTTTAGTACATGGCCAACCACGGGCCATATCTACTGGACGACGTGTGTGGACACCGGCTATGTATTACATATCTTGTATAGTGGATCATTGGAAAGTATGCTGTCTGGCCATTGGAGTCTTGTGATGGTGCGTGGGTATTTGCAGTGGCAGGAATCAAGTTTGCCTAGAGCTGCCGCCTTTGGAGTTGCGCACCGGCTACAATTATACACCATCAAGGATACGTAGGTTGCATTGTCTGCGAATCCATAGCTTCCAGAGGGACTGGACAGTTCTGCACCCCACCCCCCAAATAACGCAACAGTACTACAACTTAGCAAGCCCAGAATTGTACTTTTCCTCCATTGTTCGCGGACTCGAACTAAGTGGAACGTCATTTTCTCTAGTATCATGCTTTGTCGATAGGTATATGTGGGTGAACTCTGTTTTGGATTCATTCTTAAAGAGATTCTCAATTTTGAGTTTGCTTGCCGCTATTGGGAGAAGTTCGTCAATGGATTTCTTTTCCTCGTCAATGAAGTCCACATCGTCGGCATATTTCTTCTTTAGTGGCATACCCAATATTGACACTGGAGATTTGGTCTTGTGGAAGTTTCCTTCACGGATATCAATGCAGCAGTAATGTAACAGGTGAAAATAACTGAAGATATAACCATATCCCATTGGGGAGCTGATTAATGTCTTAAACTCTGCAGATGCCACTGACTAGACTCGCACTCTCAGCTTGGTATCTGCAAGCAATAGTCTCACTAGTCGTAGCCCATCTTCATTGCAACTGGCCTGGCGTTGTACATCTAGGATCTGTGAGCGTTTAATTGTGTTTACTTGTGTCGAAGGCTAGTGCCATGGAAATCCCAGTGTTTGGACATGACTACCGACACAAGCATACGTTGAGCCCATATGCTATCTGAGCAGCTGCGTGGTGCATAAAAGCTGAATTGATTAGATGCGTGATCGGTTTTGAGATAATGCCACTAGCATATTTGAATAGTTCATTGCTCATGCCATCAGGTCCAGATGCATGTCAATTTGTTCAGGGCCTTCTCAACCTCTACTGTTGTAACTGGTGTTAGTAATGGCCGGGGGTCTCCTGGGAACGCGAATAAGGGCTCATCCTCGTGGTCAGTGAACTGTTCCCTGAACCTTTCTCGAGTCGCCTCGGCTTTTCCCTGGTCAGTCCCTATAATGTGTCCTTCAGAGTTGTGTACAGTAAGTGGTGATGTGTAGCCAGTAACTCCCAGGGCTCGAGCTGCCTGACACATTTTGTGACAGTCATCCGTGGCAGTGATTTCATCTACTATGGAGGCAGCTTGTTTAATAGCTAGATCTTTAAAGCATGTGCTAATGTTGCGTAAACTGGTGTTGCCCTCTCAGCGTAGTTTGGTGTGGTCTTCACTTTGACCACATTGATAGATGTTCAGCCGTAAGGCGTTCTGCTCTGCTGACAAGTTTACTACTAGAGGGTCGCCAGTATACCCAGTTTGGTTGTTTTTAAGAGCACCTATGGTGCTGGCAGCGGATGCTTCCATAGATTTCAGTATTTTGGTAAGGGCATCGTTTAGATTGGAGCTGACGTCGATGTTAGCTATCTGCTCCCCGAGGGCCTTTTTGTATGACATTTGAGTGTCAGTGTCGCTGATGAGCTTAGGTATGTTGTAGGTGGCTACCGTCTTACCTGGTATGGCGTTTATATAGTAAATAGAGATCGTTCATCTGAGGGAGTGTAATGGCTGGCGTATGGTCAGACTTGACGCCTGTTCCTCCATAGGAACAAGCATTCCAAAGTAGAGGTTTTGCTTCTGTCTTGCATAGTATGAAGTCTATTTGGTTGAAAACAGCTGTTGGAGCCTTATTACCTTTTGGGGCTTTGCGATCAGCAATGTGCCCGATCCATGTTGTCTGATGACTGCATGGGTGTTTGAAAACCGTATTTGTGGCATATAGGCCGTTGTAACTGAGAAATGCCACCAGTGCATCTACATTGCTGTTGCGTGTGCCCTCTCCATACGATCCCATGCATAAGCCAAGTCCTGAACCTTTGCCCGCAATTCGGAGTTTACCCAGCTTGGGGTTGACATCGCCACACGCGAACAGTTGCCATCTAGCTGGGATTGTAATGGCGGAGCTCAGTTCCGCATAGGAGGAATCTAGTTTTGCTGGATTCTCTTTGGCTTTTTCGGTAGTTGGGCCATATGCATTGACAATGTGACACTTAGTGGTGGTGTGTTTTCGCGTAGGCATAGCCAGGTCGATGAATGCACTGCAATCACTGGCGTATCCAAAACTAATGACATAGTCCAAGACATTTGGTCCGATTACGAAGCCTAAACCCCTGTTTTTGCCCCATGAGCACTAGCTTATGGCCTGTGTGTAGTCGCTGGTCTGAGTGTTAGCCACTTTAATTTCTTGAATGCATGTAATATCGATGTTATAGTGTTCAAATTCTGCACCTATGATTTGCTTCTTTGATGTTGCACTCAGACGACGTACATTCCACGTAGCTATCATAAGCTCCTAGGAAGACCACGTCGCCTGATGGTGTCGACCACAGTTTCTTGTTTGAAGAAGGTTAGACATATATTCAGAGTTGCCTCTGTATGCGGATGTCAGCCCGTAATCCTTGATGATTTAGTTACTTAAATAAAATAAACATGGGAGCATCGACGCCAGAGTGCGCTGCTGTAGTAGCCAGTCACCCTGACGTCTAGTCCTCAGAAATTCGCGTGCAAGCATGGTCGGAGTGGTAAAGCAGTCCGCCCAGTTGTTTCCAGAGTGCTTTGCACTTGCCTTCCAGACGTAAGCATCAATATCTTCATAAATGTTCCCTTCCTCAAGAAATCACGAACAACAGCGGCGACAACCGTACGAAATGCTCACATTGCCTTCAGCAATACTCTTGCATTAGAGATGCTGGCGATAACTTCGGCGATACCTCCGTATTTTTCAATCGTACATGATCACTCCACTTGATTTGAGGCATGCGATGATGTGGAACGGCATGCCCATGGATAGGCAGACATGGGTCATGTCATGGCTTTAGAGCATCTGGTCGAGGTAGACCATGATAGACAGGACAGTGTCCGAATGAGATGGGGGGAGAGTCAATGAGTGGACCAAAGATGCAGAGAGTTTTGTCCTTGTACATGTCAACCTGAGTACCGCCATGGAGAACATTTAACCCCGACTATTCAATTGGGTTCTCGGAGTGAAGCTGGGAGAAATATGCCACATTTATTCTCTCCTCGTTGGCTAAGCTCACTGAGGAATTTTATGATTTGCCTCATCGCGCCTTGTGGCCAATTAGATTTCAGTTGGCTGGAAGGGTGGGCGAGCTTGAGCCTACGTTAAATAGATTCATCTGTGTCATAAACATGGGTCTAGACATGAAAACCAGCCTATCTTCACACGGTTGTTAAGTAAAGGCTACTGTACGA
Organism: Chaetoderma sp. LZ-2023a; assembly: GCA_034401795.1. Lineage (NCBI taxonomy): Eukaryota > Metazoa > Mollusca > Caudofoveata > Chaetodermatida > Chaetodermatidae > Chaetoderma > Chaetoderma sp. LZ-2023a. Next base: position 13,110 of record JAVVLW010004475.1, read on the forward strand.
TTGACCCCATTACGATCGGCGGCCATATTGCAATCCAGGAGGTTGCGTGGGTCTTAATGGCATGGAGCTATGTTAGAGAGATTCAACTGGGTTGAACCCATGGGTCTAGACACCAAACCGAATTCTCTCGTGCCAATCTGTACTGACTTATGATGATTTTATGATTGACCTCATTATGCACGGTGGCCATATTTGACTTTAGACATTTGGAATGGTGGTATGATATTGACACTATGTTAGATATATCCTTGCGGCTGAAGACATGGGTCTAGACACCAAAGGTAGCTTATTATGGAAGATATTCTTGATGTAATAACTTGAGATAATTAATATGCTGATTAGGTCAATTATGCAAAATGCTACACATACGGAGATTAGCATACGGCAGTTTCTTGAATAAAGGGATTCATTTCTATCTATACCCCTCCCATTCCTATCTAAGAGCAGTCCACATTCCGTGCTAGAATCCATTAGAAACTGTACAACCTCAACGTCCAGAATCTAAATTTCAAGGTAACTACACAGGTAAGCGTTGCCTATTTGGAACTGATTTGCCTGGAGATGTTGTTGACTAGAACAACAGCAGCTTCCAGTTAAATGTGTTTCAAAATATTTAACACAATGTTTACTAAATTGTAAATTCACCAAAGACATACAGTTGAATATAGTTTCGTGATGAACCTTTCGATTTTCTTAAAGGATCTACATCATGTTGATTGTGGCGTCAGCCGACACCTGAACTATTTGATTATGACGTCATATACCTGAGCGACAGTTCGGATCACGTTTAAATTGTTAAATTCGTACAAAATAGTACCACTAGAAACTCGATTGAGAGCTTCGGTGTAGTTCTAAACCAGTTCAATTGCAAGATCAGTTTATTTACAGTCAACGCGTACGAGAAAAATAGCAGGCGCTTGTTTATAAGACTTAACTAATGAGCTACTGCTTACCTCCGCTTACGTCATGTATATACTATTATATAAGTAATGGGTTCTGATAATGTAGAAATACGAGTGGTCTGTATCTGTTAATCGTTATAGGCTCCATTTGATCCTGTGGTATGCCTCGCAAAGATTTAAAGGTACCAGTGAACTGAAGACGGTGCCTCATTTTAAAACTAAAAGTGCGCTGAATGTTAGCTGTTGCTATCTTCTACATCAACCGCTTCCTATAGCCCTATATATCCTTTTGCACGGCTATATCCTAACTTGCTACGTCAAGAATAGAACTTGGGAATTGCTAATTCAGGATAGATAAGGTGTATCATAACATTGAAGTAGTTAGTTCATTGATTACGTTCTAAACCTGTTCACTCACATTGCACTGGATACATGACACTAACGTGAACAACATGTCGGATGTTCAAAAGCGATCACGGTCGTAAAAAAGGCAATAGAGTGATCAATTGTAAGTTAACCTTCAGACATGTAGCATACCTGTTGGAATGAATATTAACACCGATAACGTAATTCAGAAAAATCCGATCCGTACCCCTATATTTAAATGCTAGTGTCGATACAATTTATCATATGTTTCTCGTGTTAGGTATATGTGTTGACCAATTAAGTCAATCGCGGTCTAAAGCTCATTTATTTGTTAGGCTGCTTCAAACCAGACTACTGTAAATTGCTGTGATTGATAACGCTCTAATAGCGGCATATTTTGGTACTAACAACTTAGAAAGCGACCACTATATGGGTTTAGGAGAAAATCCACAGGAACAATGCCCATTTATTCTATGGAAAGCTTTTACAAAATGCATATGTCCCTGAACAAAATGTTAATGTATATATGATCACTGCATTCTGCGGCTATAGTAGGAGAGTCATCATGCAGCTACCCGGGCGTTATATTTAGTGGATCTCAGTAAGGCAAATTCCAAGTCACTCCGTGTCTGCGTGTCTCCTTAGCACATGAAGACACGTGGACAATTTTTGTTGGGAGACTTTTACGGACAGTAGCGATGTAGTGCACGTCTGGTATAGTGCATCAGTGAAAATTATGCTGTCGACCCATCACTATCCAGTGAGGGTGCGGCTGTGTTTGCTGTGGCAAGGGCCACTTTTTTAGACAGTGTGCGTGCATATAGAGGGAGTAGTTCGTCTATGGGTTCAACTCGAATGTATTCCATCTCTAGAGACATACCAAGTATGGACACTGCGGTGTTGGTCTTGTGGAGCTTTCCCTCAAAGATTGCAATGCAGATGCAAAGTAGCAGCTGAGAAGCATAGGGGATATGCCTATTGATGTATCAAACTCTGCAGGTTTCACTCTCCTGCCTGGCACTCTTGTCCAAGTGTCTACAAGTAGCAGTCCCACTAATTGCAGCTCATTTTTGTTGCAACTGACCTAGTGTGATACATATTTGATATTTGAGCGTTTAATTGGGTCGATGGGTCGTAATATGTCATTCTCCATTGTGTGGATATCCCAGTGTTTGTACATGACTACATACACAGGCATGTGCTGAGCCCATGCAATGGCTGCGTATATGTCCCCACATTTAACGCCTATCTGGCATGGCTCAGTGGCGTTATTAGATCTTGTCTCGGATGAGGGATAGGCTGACATTGAATATGCTTTCATGTATGCTGTTGGGGAGCAGAATGTGCCGTAGATTAACCGGATGGCCACATGGTTTCTTGAGCTTTGGAGGATGTATTGGTATACGACATCAATAGAAAGATGCGATCAGTGAAGTGTTCCTCGAGCTATTCCTGAATTGCGTCCGATTTGAGCTGACCAGTCCGAATAAAGACCACCATCAGCCTTCTCATCAGTCTCCCGAGTACCACCACCACACGGATTTGCACCAATCAGTTCTTCCCGTGGTCCTGGCCGAGTCATCCCCCCACTCCCGGAAAATAGCGGGGAGAACGACTGGGCCAACTACAGGGTTCAGTTTAAAATCATTAGTAGAACGAACGGGTGGAATGACCAGCAAATAGGGGAATATCTTGCCGCGAAGCTTTCAGGAAAAGCACTCCAAGTTCTCGTGGACCTCGGGACTGATTACACCCCCACCTACACACAGCTAGCTCGAGCGTTGTCAGAACGATTCGGCGACACCGCCCTAGGATAAACTAGTCGCCTTCAACTCAAATATCTCAGACGATGCACGGGAGGGACTCTACCGGAATTAGCAATCCGCATCTGGAGACTAGTTACCCATGCATATCCTAGCACCAATATCGAGGGCGTCACTCAACTACATCTCGATACGTTCATTGATGCGTTAAGAAGTGAATCCACTCTTAAGGAGAAGTTATTTTTCGCAGACCACAGAAGCCTAGCGCAATTAACAGCCACCGGGGTACGGATCGAGAACTTCTTGGAGCAGGAAAAGTCCAACCGCTGCCAACTTCACCCCATCAATGAGCTAGATGGTGCACACATCGCCACATCAGCTGACGACCGCGCAACACCCACCACGTCATCAGCAACAAGAACATCTACACAACAGCAAGAGCCGCACCCACACCAATCCAATCAGACGCACGCGTCTGGGGGAAGGGGGCGTGGCTATAGGGGAGGCCACAACGGAGCCCCAGGACGCGGGAACCAGCAAAACAATAACAATCGTATCAACATGCATGCAAGAATAGACGAGATCAACAAGCAGATCTCCACACTCACCAACCTCGCCACCACACACATTAGGACCGCAAACACCACCAGCACCGCACCACCACCGAACACATGTCTTGGATGTGGTCAGCCAGGTCACTGGAGGGAACGGTGCCATAACCGACCTCCGTCTACCATACTGACCACTGACCGCAGAACACCACAGCCCAATAAGCCATTAGACTCCTAAGGGCATCAATTGAAGAGTCATCTTGGTGCCCATTCTTTCAACACGGCTCAACTGCGGCCTCCATACGTCAACATTAGGTGGCCAACTATCACCATCAGGCATCAGTATTTTCACGCACACCAATACGCACGGCTTCATATATGTCGGTGCCTACGATACCTCCCCCATCAGCAGCACCGCCATTTCCCTCTTATGGACAAAGTGGCCCCGCAATGTCCGCATCTAATAAACCTTCTTTTCTGTGTAAAACAGCAGTGGTAGGTTGTAGCACCTCCGCTGAAACAACGTTTTTGCAAGCACACGTCCACCCACCAAGACACCAAACTCTCGGTGTCCTTTGGTGGTATCCAACACACCATCCCTCACGGCATCATCTCCCACATCCACAGACAGCAGTGGTGCGGGAGAAACTATTCACACTGCATCATGGATTCGTAAACGTTGATGCTGCCGCCGATATGAACGCATTCCATGACGTCGCTGCTTCGTCTGCACATCCTCCAAACATATAATGCTGCACTGTAAGAAGTGACTCGCTCAGGTAGCTCTCATCCGTGATCACGAGAATCCCATCCACACCGCTGTCTACATGAACAGCGCACATACAGAAATGGCAACGACTTCATCATCACTGCCACGATCAGCTCCGTATTCACCAAAGCACTCACAGCAGTGGTGACGACGGGCTGGCCCCTTCCTCACTCAGCCATCAACAGAGTTAAGGGAACCCATCAAAAAACAAGCCGACTACATACAGAATGATTCCGCTCCACAACTACTTTCGCAGATGGCATCATTGGAGACACTTCCTCAGGTGCACCGAAAAGTTATATACAGGTTTGCCTGTCTGATTAGCGGTTTCTCCACCAGTGCCACCATTGACACTGGGGCGTCCATCACCATTTTTAGCAAGCGCTTGTATTTGAGCATCCCACCTCATAAAAAGCCTCCCCTTAGATCTACAAACATCTTTTTTACAACAGCTATGAGAGCCGATGTCCCCATGGCTGGAGTAGTTAATCATGTTATTCAAATATAGGAGATGCAATTCATACAGCGAGTTGTCATCGCCTCTATTCAAAATGACACCCTTCTTGGCTCTGATTTTCTTAGTGCCAGCGAAGCCATCATACAATGCAAACAACAAGAACCCGACATACACGGCCGACAGATACCTCTTGGATCGGAATCATCATTATATGATACGTGTGCCTTAATACTTTCAAGTACCGCCACCATTGGGCCGGGACAAGAACAGATCATATGGGCCACAGCACCACAGTTAGGAAACAACACACACATTGCCATGCTGGAACCCGACCTCGATTACATGATCGCTTCACAATGCGCAATTCCCCGTATGATCGTGGACACCACCAACAAAGAACACACACCATTTCGCGTGTTTAATGGCACTGCGGACCCTATCCCTCTTGAACCAGGAGTCAGGTGTGGCCATTTGCTGGATGTGATTTCTTTGGAAACACCAACACTCACCACCGCACCTACATAAACTACTGATGATTTACCAAAACATCTACATGATTTGTACTTACTTGCCACAGTATGATGACAGCAATCTCAAAAACAACAAATACGGACATTACTTTATAAGTATCGCGATAATCTTTCATCAGGAGACATGGATCTCGGAGAAACTCATCTTGTGCGACACTCAACAAGTAAATGACCTGTTGCGGACTGGTATTATTGAACCATCAGCATCTCCATGGGCCTGCCCCATAGTACTAGCAGGCAAAAAGTACGGATCCTTACGGTTGTGTATAGACTACCGCCGCCTTACTGATCTTAATGTCAAAGACACATATCCATTACCTAGAATAGATCAGGCCTTGGATTCCCTCTCTGGAGACAAGTGGTTGTGCACACTTGATTTAGCTAGCGGCTACTGGCACATAGCCATGGATGAAGCTGATATGGAAAAGGTCGCATTCGTATGTAGGGATGGTCTTTTTCAATTCCGCAAGATGAGCTATGGCTTATGCAATGCTCCTGGAACTTTTGAGCAACTCAGTGAGCAGGTATTAATCACCCTACAATGGGAAATCTGTCTGTGTTACATCGACGACGTAATCGTCTTTGGTCCCACGTTTGAGCAAACACTAACACATTTGGACACCGTGCTCTCATGCTTCCGCATGCCTAATTTAATGCTCACACACAAGGAATGCCATCTCTTCAGACAGAGCATCAAGTTCCTGGGACACGTCATATCCGGGGATGGGGTGACTACTCAGCCATCAAAAACAAAGGCAGTAGCAGGGTGGCCAACACCCTCTTCGATCACAGAAACTCGGAGTTTTCTCGGCCTATGCGAGTACTATCGTCGATACATCCATCATTTCAGTGGGATTGCTTCACCCCTTTACAAGATTATTGAAAACGATCGCCCATTTGAGTGGATGAGTGAGTGTGAAGGTTCCTTCAGGGCGTTGAAGGAACTCTTGACGACCGCCCTGATCCTTGTTCATCCTAACCCAAACCTCGATTTCATCTTGGACACTGCCGACTCAGCTTAAACTATTGGCGTGGTTCTCAGGTCATGGAGGATGGAATTGAGCAGGTGTTGGGTTATGGTTCGTATACATTGAATAAAACAGAAACATAGATACGCAACCACAAATTGAGAATTGCTTGCGGTGGTACATTTCGTCAAGTATTACAAACACTTTCTATACGGGCGCCCATTCACACTCCATACAGACTATGACTCACTACGCTGGCTCAGAACCTTACACATATTGATGGCCAGCTAGCGAGATGGTAGGAATCCATGCAGGCCTATAACTTTAACATTGTTCACCGACCCGGCAAATTGCATGGAAATGCCGATACCCTCAGCAGAATCGGACAAGGAGATGAACACGAACAGGCTGAAACCGTGCCACAATCTACATAGCCATCTCAGGAGTGCCCTGAATTGCGGTGCACATGGCCAAGCAACATATGCGCAAACATGACACATATACGCGTGGATCCAGGTGGAGGTATGTCCTCCCAAGGAATCTCTGACACCATTATCCGCCACGGCCAAATATTACTACCAACGGTTTGAAGAATGTCATATCAACAACAATGTTCTCTACATCAACAACCGTCTGCTAATCCCGGAAAGTTATCGAAATGATGTATTACAACAACTACATGATAACGCTGGGCATCTAGCCATGCAAGGAACTGTTACCCGCATCAAACAAAGATTCCACTGGATCAGAATTTGCGATAGTGTGGATGCATGGGTTGCCAAATGTATCCCATGCCAAACACGCGCTGTTGGCCAGCATTACTATGCACCTCTTCAAATTAAGAGTGTTGGTGCACCATGGGAGCGAGTGGCTATTGATAGGCTCGGACCCTTGAATACGATGGATGACGGAAACAAGTACATCATCGTATTACAAGATTATTTTACGAAGTGGGTGGAAACATTTGCTTTGCCGAACCAAGAGGCATCCACAGTGGCGGAGGTCCTGGCAAGTAATGTGTGCTGCCGTTTTGGTATGCCCTATGAGCTACACTCTGATCAAGGAAGTAATTTTGAGAGCCGGCCCATATCAGACCTCTGCAAATTGTTTCACATCGTCAAGACGAGAACAACACCTTATCATCCACGTAGCGGCAGTATGCAGGAACGTTTTAACGGTACGCTAGCAGAAATGTTGACGAAGGAAACACGCCTTGATTGTAGAGATTGGGATCTTCGACTCCCATATATACTCATGGCTTACCGCATTTCAGTACATTCCAGCACAGGTTATACCCCTGCTCGGTTAATGTTAGGCCATGAATTAGCCTTACCCCTGGATCGCCCCGGATACCAGGAGTGAAAAAACCCCTATCTATATGTTAAGTTGTCTTTCATTTTATTACAATGAGGTCAACAATTTAAGCCTCTCAACGTGCACAAGTGTAACAATGTTAATCCCAACAGTTGTGTGTGAATAAGAACATTACACTAAGGTTACACCTACAGCTAACTATTTTTTTAGGATGAGTAGGATGTTTAGAGAAGAGGACCATTCTATTTATTCAGTTTGACTATAGATTCTACACGCACGCATTCACGTCGCTAATTTATGATAGGTTGTGCCTGTGCCATCTATTCTTATCTGCACCAAGATGAGTTTATACGCACACCCGAAACCAAGGAATTATGTTTGAATTGCTCTGTTCCGTAGATGTTGGAGCGTTGGGACACGCGGCCTGTTGCCCTGTTGAATAACCGTGTTTATAGACTAAATACAGACAGAAAGAAGAATGACAAGATGGGAACGCAACTATATATGCAGTGTGTTTACTCAGATGGACGTCCTAAATATGGCGTTGAGAAAAATAGACTAACATAGCGGCCTACTGCCAAGCGTTGGATTACGACCACATTGCGAGACTCCAACAATGACGGTCAATGGAGAGATAGCGAGGCACGCAGACATAATTGGGAGATATAAGACGCATGGTTGTTTGGTGTCTGATTATGTTACCACATGTTTAAAAGGAAAAGATCAGGGAACTAACATATGGTCTTGAATGGCAGCTTTATATAATAATCAACCTATAGCCACCAGTGAAAAACAGATATAAATCAGAATAATTAGAAAAAAAAAGCTCCATACCATGTATGCCACTCTGATGGAAACCAATTAGTGACGCAGTTGGACCGATGCGCTCTGGTGTACGCCGAGCGAATACATAATACCCGCTACAGCCGGTCATATAAGTCCAGTAATATTCGCCTTATGCTGATTAGGCACTACGCCCTACAGGTAAGACGTCTAGTTTTAAAACAATTTGACCGAAAACGTTGTTTCCAGAGATGGGTCTACATTTAGTCACACGAATTTCAAAATATTCTGTAGGCATCCTATTGCAACCTTGGAAACCAGCAGTGTACTTTGAAATCATGTTGACCGAAACTTATTGCTTCCACCAGAGAAAGTGACTTTCAAATAAAACGTTTTCAAAATGACCAATGGTGAATTAGCAGTTGTGAGTTAATCGCTCTACATCGGCGCCTATGGCAAATACTTTTTATACCGCTTACAAAACCATATTCAGGTATGATCTAGTTATATTCTGGTAGGCCTATGCGGTATACCTGCACACACAGTTGACACACGGCGAAGTGCAAAGCACCAGCGACGTCACTAATGTGCTCCAAGTTAAGCACTCCTAGATTTAGTAAATGCTTTTTCTCAAATAATCCCGATTCATTTCCATATTTTACCAATATTTTCTTTTTTCAATATTGTATGAAATTACCAATAAATACCATTTGTTATTTTTCTTTTCCCATCCTTTAAATATTCGCCATATTATTGTACCAAATGAAGCAGTTGTTTTACGCCAATCAGATATTTCGATCTGGAGGAATCAATATTGTTATCCAAATTCTTCTCTGGATGTTCAGCATGACTCATAGCACATCTATATTAAAAATGCAGCCACTCTAGCTGCAAACTTACACATATGTGATATGTTTGCTTGTTTTTAATGTATATCCCATTGCATTTTCTCTACCGCACGAGTGAAACTGATTCCTTCCAATTCGGAACAGAGCACATGTTCCTATAGAAAACTATTAAAACAAAGTAGGTTATTTAATTTTGACTGAGTTTAGGTAATCTTGATTGTTTGACTGTCCGGTTGCTGTAAATGTGGCATGCGTAAGCATATGGTTCGTGGAAATACAAGTCTTGGCTTGAAATCACGACCTTAGACAAAGTACATTTTGAATGACTATTTTATAGGTCGAAGCTAAGTCAATGCACTTGAAGTAAGCCATTGTCGATCTTGACAATACGTGCATTTTCTAGAGTAATGCTGTTCTGAGTTTAAAGTGATTTCGTTGTCTTTCAACATCTGTAAACGGAGTATTTTCGAAATGTTTCAATATATAGGAAGAAACTTGCATCATCAGCCTTTTTCACTAGTGTACGCATGTACACCTAGACATTCAAGAGTCATCCACACCAATACAAGAGCCCAGTGATCTAATATGGTGTGTTTTTCAACGAATTCCTTTGAAATATCCGAGGAAATATTGAAGAAAGCTCAAACTGCACAGTCAAACTAGCTTCACCGTATTCAATAGAATGTGTGTTAAATTGTACATTCACCAAATACAGAATATTCATACAATTGCATGCCAGCCATTGCAGCGGCACCCTTATAAGACTATCCTTTTCTTGGCATGCAAGCGGGCATTCATCAAGACCACGGCAATGGCCAGTGTTTACGTATTGGGCATTAAAGGGTTAAATGTGACGCAAGAGGGATACGTAGTTAACACAGGTGACTTGCTATAGAACATTGTTTTTCGAACCAATAGATCACTTGAACTAAAATGTTAGGACAGCTATTTGACCGTATTATACTATGTACTGCTGTATTGTCTCTCAGCTAAACAATTACAACTACTCTTGCATAAAATGATATGACTAATACCAGCTACGACATATAAAATGAGCTTCATTCAAAATCGGCATGTGATTCATTTATCCTGGGTAGTGGGTTATCTGTGAGTTCCGCACCAAATCTCGTTGTCCTTATTCCAGGCATGAACCGGCAGACATCAGATCAATAGACACGCACCGCGTTCGGCAGAGCAAATGAACTCTGTATCTCACGGGCACTTATCGTCTCCAATGACAGTAGCAGGTGATTGAAATTCATGGAATCTGACCTAGCAGATGTGTGCTTGAGACTGATTATGGCATGTTTGGTTCCAACACGGCGAGATAACCCAAATTCGAGTGGCACTGCTGGTTAGATACAAAAGACCAAGCAACAGAATGTGGTCTGTGTTACAAACTGAGACCTAGCGACATGTCATCTGATAACATGCCAATGAGGATCTGCCCGGCAGCAAACTAATTCTACATACAGAACCAATCGAGTTTCTACTGACTTTGCCATCATAGCATTGGCGAAACTTAGTTATTATCCTTTCACATTGCCATCATTCACTATTACATAACGGTCTCTTAGGTTATGCCCTCGTGCTCCTCTTATCTCCAGATCGGGTGCTGATGGCCGTGCGAATGGGGTCATATACCGTGGATAAATATTTTCTTAACAGCATGGTAGAAATCGCTAGAATAAGATGTGTTTAGTATCCATTAAAAATAGTATAGATACGAAACGCAATTCATTTACAGAGCTTGCGAAACACAATTCATTAACTCTGTTTACGGAAAGGTCATTAATCATGAGTTGGTTTAGTAAAATCCCTAATACAGTTACGCTAATCTTCGAGAAAAAGCCAAAACATTGATTACTTGAGCATCAAGAGAACCATTCATTCCCTTGGCAATTTTCCGTAAAGGTGTATAAAGCTCACGAAGGAAGCACAGTCTTGGCTTCCATTTGAAACAACATACATACCATACCTTAGCGTCCACATTCTAAAGAATGGCAGAAAGAAGTTGCTGTCGTTTTATTATGCTGCAGTTTACCTATGTAGTCATGCTACTGGACGCGTATCGGTGCCAAAGGCGAGGCGTTCTTATGGTAGCTGCTATTTGAAAACACTGACACATTTAATGGAATACGGTGTTGGATGAATGCACTGGCGGCAATCCTTGATTTCCTTGACCTCTAATATGCTATAGAAAATGAGTGCTGGCCTCCGAAATGCTATAGTAAAAGACTGAATACAGGATAAATGTTTTTTGAAACTATTTTGATGGGAAGCTGTTGCTGTCATTGATGGCAAAGTCATCGTTATCCCCGATGGCCTACGAATACAAATCTAAATATGGGAAACAATATATAACTAGTTGGAAAGATCCTTTAAGACCAGTGATATGGCAGGCGTAGCTCTCGTCTTACCTGACAGGGCCGACGTGTTTTCCTAATTGCACGCGCCTTACACATACAAGGCTGCGCACCGGGTAACTGCGTCTGAAAGGTCATGCTCCAGGAAGATGTTTTCCTACACACTGGGGCCCCAGAGCCATTAATGCATGGCGTCATTGGACGAGAAATGGTCCACAAGACTAAAACAATTTGTCATGGAGAGCATTGACGTCATCTTAAACAGATCCCCCCA
>JAVVLW010004476.1:0-12166 GCA_034401795.1 Chaetoderma sp. LZ-2023a
GCATGACACGTGTGTTGATTTGAGCGTGCTCATAGTGTTGCAAATAATGATTAAGTAGATCATCTGTAAGCACTATATTCTCTGATATACATCGCTGATTTCATCAGCGATGAGACTAATTTCATCTGTCGAATGATTTGCACACGTGTCAATAAGAGTTTGATGAGTAGGAACATCGATGCGATAAGCGGAATCGTTAGGAAGGTATGCTATATCCAGAGATAAGTCATTAGCCAAAGGCGCGATACAGTTCGACACTTCGCCACGTAAATTTAGGCCGGAATCGATTAGAAGACATGATAAATCCAGCGATATGTCATTAGAAGAAGGCACAATACAGTCTGGAACTGGCGCAGCATCAAATAAATTTAGGTCGGTATCGTTAGGAAGGCATGGTAAATCAAGTGATATGTCATTAGCAGGAGGCTCAATACATACAGGAACTGGTGCATTATCAAATAAATTTAGGTCGGTATCATTAGGAAGGCATGCTAAATCCAGAGATATGTCATTAGATGCAGGCACAAGAAGTCAAGAAGGGATGCATCGTCGAATAAATTTTCGTCGTAATCATTAAGAAGGCATACTAAATCCTGAGATAGGTCATTAGCGAAAGGCACAACATCAATTAAATTTAGATCGTGTCCATCACGTACATCGGTCGAATAATTAGAATCAACTACGTCACATTCGTTATGCGGATAATTAACAAATGATGATGGTACGGTACTCAGATCAGGAATAGATAGTTCAGTTCTAGTATGTACGGTTTGATCAGCGGTAGAAGCAGGTTGTGCTGGTATGATTACGTCATAATCGTATAAATCGTCCAAATAATTGAAAAAAAATCAGCATCGGTAACAGACAGTTCAGGAATGACTTCGCGTAGTGCAACGTCGTTATGTTCATCAGATACGTGTGGAATTGAAAAGTCGGGTTCATACAACATAGAACCCAGATTTAAAAGGTGATCCACATCTTCATCAGGTGAATTGGGTAGATCCACGTTTAATCTTGTCGCATCAGAGTCACGTATCTGCTGCAAAATCACATTAACAGCATCTTCGCATTCTTTAATATCGGTGCTTAAATTATCTGCCATTGTTATGTCTTTAACACAAGCTTAATATTTAAAAAAAATTATTCACTTAAAATCTCTATACGTTTTCTTTAAAAAAGAACAAATAGCGATAGCGAACTAAACAGGTGTGCTCTGCTTAAATACGCGCAAAAAGTGCCAGGCAGAGACCGGCCAGCCGCCATTGCATTCCTCCTCAACCTCCTCCTCCTCCTACGACCTCCATTATCAAACCACCTCTTAAACTCTATTATTCTACTATTATCAATACCATTATTATTTTACTATTATCAATAACACGATCTATTATTTTTACATTATCTACCACGATAGATAACCACAGAGGGGGGAGCGCCGCCACTACTTTAAAACGTAAAATACACTACTTTTAAGGGTTAACATATCCAAAATAATAGAACGTTCCAGAGTGGTGCAGATGCTCAAGTACATGTGCGGCTGTGCGCCATTGTTATCTAAAAAACGTGGCGTTCTGTGAGTCATTGTTCTCTAGAAAACGTGTGCATACGTGCGCCATTGTTCTCAACATTCCATTCCACTAGCTTTTCCTTTGTTCTCCTGAAAAACCCATTGTTCTCGAAGACATCCTGCTGGGAAGAACAATCACGCACAGCCCCACCCATTACTACTTTCTCGGCTATGGGGATTTTGTTAGGGCAAACAGATAACAGTGGTGATAAGAAACAAGACAACGAAGTAGATAGGTTTTTGTTAGAACCTTCAGCGTCAATGGATGTAAATCCATTACATTGGTGGAAGGATAATGCTTCACGTTTCCCCAAGTTGGTGAAATGTGCATCCGAAATTCTTGGTGTCCCGGCGACATCTGTGCCAGCTGAATGTATCTTCTCAATCGCCGGACATATTGTGAACAAGAAACGTAGCTCTTTGTCACCCGAGTATATTTTTAACCATGAACAAGGATCTGTATTAAGAAATTGTTGATAACTTTGAAATTAATGCTTCTCCTGGATTCGGCTGTAAGCTACCTTTTAACAATTTAATAGTAAAAGTAACCACTTCAGATGCTGGCCTTGATTGATTATTTACCACCTTAACCATTTAACACTTAAATTTCTTTAAAAAATCTCAATTTTCTCATAGAAAATGCCCATTTGCAGACCAAGAAAAGACTATTTTTGAATATTTACTACTGGAATGACTGGCTCGGTTATCGAGCCAGTCATTCCAGTGGTAAACTTTCAAAAATAGTCTTCTATTGGTCTGTAAATGGACATTTCCCAAGACACTGCAGAGGCCATTTTTGGCCATTGTAAGTGTTAAAGGGTTAATGACGCAATACTTATTGTGACGAGTACTATGATATCTCCAGCGAATTCCATTACCTACTTGAAAGGCAAAGATACGTTTAAACAGTTAATAAATGAACGTTTAAACGTTTAAACGGTTAACTCCCCGTTCCGGATGCACACCCCTACCTAGAACCATCGACAGGTGTATATGAGTATGTCTTGGTTATTACAGATCACTTCACCAGTATGCCCAGGCATATACAACCCGCAACATGACCGCCAAAACAACTGCTGAGGTTTTTTAATAACTTTGTGGTGCATTATGGGTTACCTAGAAAGATTCACTCAGACCAAGGTGCCAATTCTACTGGCAAATTAATGCATAAATTGTGTCAGTTACTTGATATAGACAAGTCAAGAACTACTTATCACCATATGGGGAATGGAATGTGTGAAAGGTTTAACCGTACCTTATGCGACATGCTTGGGACACTTGAACCAGAGAAGAGGAACGGGAAGGCATTCATTGGTCCTATGGTCCACGCAAAAAACGACACTACATCAACTTCTTGATATTTGGAAGACATCCACGTCTTCCTGCTGATTTGGTATTTGGATTAGTCATTGAGCCAAGTAAGCCACGAGCCATCTCCAGCTACATCAAGCTTCTTAAAGAACGATTACAACAAACACATGACTTGACATCAGCTAGATCTACTCAGGCACAGCTGAAGCAAAAGATGTATTTTGATCAAAGAGCCAGAGCTGCCGTGCTAGAAAAAGGTGATCATGTTCTTGTTAAGATCGTTGCATTTGAATGCCGGCATAAGTTGTCTGACAGATGGGACGATGACATATATATTGTATTGGATCAGCCTAATGCATCTATTCCAGTCTTCACTGTTGGAAAGGAGAGTGGTGAGGGTAGAAATCGCACCCTGCATCGAAATCTCCTGCTACCAATTGGTTCTCCCAACCAGAAAGAATTAACAGCATCACAACCAAATGAGCAGCCATCCCATGTGATTGATTCTCTTCCAAGCAATGATATACTAGTTCCAGCACCTAGAAGATCAATATCGTCAAGATCACAACCAATATCTAGACATAGCCAAAGAGACCAGCCATCAGTTGAAAAACACCAAACTCAAGCCTACAGAGATCAAGAAGATGAAGATGAAGAACGTTCCACCCTCAACTATACCCTAGTGCCAGATACGTTTGCATCCACTGACCAGTCAGTGGGTGAAGTAGACGAGGAGCACAGGATTCATGATGTGGAGAAAACCGCAGAAGAATTCCCATCTATCACTGATGAGGTTGCAGATCCTCTTTCGAGTACAATGTCTACTGACGTGGTTCCCACGGCAAATGACCATGCATCAGTGGATCACACCAATGTTCCTTGTCCTCTACCGCGGAGATCAGATCGAAGCCAGAGACAGCCAGACTGGATGACAGGAGGGGAGTTTGTTCTCTCAGCAGCAACACACAGTGACACAGACTGGCTAGTCAGAGCTAACTATCTAAGATCATTGCTAGCAGAAGGAACGATTGCTGGTAAAACTTATCCAGTATCCGAAGCAATTCTCGACCTTTTAACTGGAAAATAAAATGAGGTGGACGTCATTTTTCTTGCAGGGGGGGGGGGGGATGTGTAGCCCCAATAAAATAACATATATGTTGATAATGTATATTTATATAGTAAATGCGTTATATCGCATCACTCATATTAGGATGTAATATCTTATATTAAATATCAATCATTGCGCCATTGAGAATTATCCCCCTTAGGTCTTATAGCTCTTACACCATTTAGAGTTATGCCCTTGTACTGCTCATGGCGAATCTGTCTAACCACTGCACTGCGCACACCCTTTGCCTTCTTGACTACCTGTTCATCCAACCGCTTGATGGAGTACATCTTCGGGCCTAGGCAAACAAACCCCTGGGTTGGCACCCTGGCACACTCATCCTTTATCTTTCCCAGGACTTTCTTGTCGGCAGTACTGTGTAGCGGGTGTGTTACTGGGTAGTTGCTTGTGTCATAGAGGTCGCTCCTCGCAGCCATATCAGCATAGACATCCTCAGACTGGATCTCCAACAGGAAGATATCTGTGTCAGTGTACAGGAGCACACAGTTGGCACCATAGTTTGTAGTATAAGTCATGCATGATGTGCTTTGAGAGGTCCAGGATGGACATTCACACATAGACAGGCTCATCTTGTACATGTGGAGAGCAGCTAGATCATCATCCAACACATTCTCCTGGGAGAAGTTGGGCTTGGCTATTAGGCGGCGCAGCTTGTCCTCCTCGGATGGCCACACTAGCCTGACATCCACTTGCTTGCACAAATTCGCCATGGTCTTACCGAAGACAGCGGTATTCATCCGCTTATAGAGATCCTTCTCAAAGTCGCTGTTGGCTTTCTTATGAAGCTCTGTGTTGAGTGGGATGTAAGGCTCCATCCACGGCGACTGATTGAAGTGTAGAACCCTGTGTACCTTCTTCAACCTCATACCCAGGCTGAGGTAGAGCTTCAGGTTGCGGTAGTGGAGAACATACTGATCTTTGTCTCTCAGGTTAGGCACCCGTTTATCTGCTGCCGTCTCCGCTATCAGCTCGCCCAATGCACACTGATACTCTGAGAGCCACTCTACCTTCACTTTCATCCATTCAGGTGCCAGCGGGTAGGCATTGTGCATGTCATGCAGCTCTTGTGGGTACTCAAGGTCAGCCTCTAGGATGTAGCCCTTTTCATCATCATCTGGATGGTGTGTAATCTCTTTGACATCAATGTCAAACTCCTCACCCCACCCCACCCCCGTCGGTAGCTGTTGGCTCATTGCCCAGCCATAGAGATTGTTGGCGTCAAGATACATGATGTGGCTTGTCGGCTGTTGTGGATTATAGCCAGCTATGAATTGGGTTGTTTGCCTTAGCATAGCGTTTGCTGACCATTGCTACACCACCACCGAGTCCTTTTTCTATGAAGAGATGCATGTCGTAGTCAGTGAGGAGATCCAGTTCCACACCTGTCTTCCTTAGAAGTGCATCCCGGCTCAACCCCGGTCATATGTAATAGTGTGCTGGGTCCAGACAATACTGCTGGAGGCATGTGATGCAAGTTCTCAAAGACATCTGCAAGGAGCAGAGTGTCAGACCGCAGATAGAGGTCATGATAGTCTCCCATGGGCTGACAGCTGAACTGGGCCAGACAACCTGTGCATGGTTGTAGTCGCTATCAGATATTCCCTCGCCAGAGAGTTTACTGTAGAAAGCAGCTTGAGGTGGGAGAGAGGTCTTATTGAAACGGTGCCGCCCATCCATGTGCTCATAGGGGTATGCACCCTTGCAGAGCGGGAGCTCATGCTTGGCAGTGTTAGGTTCATACTGTTTTGTAAGTGGGAACGTTGTGGAACTAGCTACCAGCTTGTCAAGTGATGCTGGGAGGAACTGTGCCGAGTCGATGAACCGCAGCCCGACGGAGGCTGAAGGAGATGCACTTCTCCATATTGTTGGGGATGCAGTTGATCTGGCCCTCTGTTTGGAAGATGGCCTGTATGATGAGGTGAGAATCATACCCACGCAGGTTATGGAACACGACCAGGATGGTGGTAGTCCTAGGGTTGAGGCGCAGCCTTAGATTACACACATTGTGTGCTGCTCCCCGGTAGAGACCAGTGATGTGCCAGTGATCTCTGACACTGTCCCCATCTAATGGTCTGTCGCACACATGACAACTGACCGCGATTTTATGAGCTCGCCAGTCCTCTCTAGTCATCTCCATCGGCCTAGGGTTGGCGAGCACGGCCGTTATCTTCTCCTCTTCCCATGCCAATCGATCTAGGAAGTGCTTAGCTGCATCTTCTCCTCGAGACAGCACTGGTGGTTCACTGACACTGTCACAGCGGACCACAATGTATGAGAACCCACAGATCTCATGGTGTTACGTTTTCTGTGTGCTGCTCTGAGCCGGATTCGCCTCTGTCCCCTCAATCTTGGTTGTTAGGTCTTCAAAGTCAGCATAGATGATGAATGGCACCTTGAGTTGCTTGTGGTGGTTAGTGAACTGTAGCATCTTCCTGTCCTCTGTAGGCATTCTTATGCACATTAGTCTACCACTGATGCCATAGCACTCCAGTTTGTATTTGCAAATTATGCCAAAAGCAGTACGTCGGTGAAACAAAATGCCCTTTAAGATGGCGAGCAACTATACACCTTTGCGATATTAGACACGACGAGGACACCAACGTAGCTCAACATTTCAATCTTCCTGGTCATTCTGTCGATAGACACTTTGAAATTATGCCTATTGAGCAACTGCCTCTTTCTGCTATGGCTGAAGAAACTGATAAACAAAGAAAACTTCGAGAATCATTTTGGAAACGCATTAACATTCATCTAAAACCCTCAAAACTAAGCGGCTTCCTACCAGTCATTTAATTTTTTTAAAAGAGAGAAAAGTACGTCTCTGTGCGGGTAATATATAGCTAAGCCAAGCGATGTTGTATGCATAATATTATATAGATAATAATCATGCATCTCGTATTTAAGGAGTGCTCTTTAAAGCGGCAGTCATTTAATTATTAAATTTTAAAAATTGTTATAAAAATAGTGGGAACAATGCCCACCGTCGTCATCGTTTACGAATAATGACGAGCACCCTTGTATTGTTTAACGTATTAGGTAGTCGATGCGGTCCCTCGTGTTTGTAGTAAAAAAGTATTTTGAAACTAAGCAGAATCGTGGCTTCCTATGTCAAATTGTCGCATTGAACAGCACTTTTTTAAGAGTTTGTGCGCATGAAGGGGCTAGTGCGAATTGTAGCTTCCTATGTCAAATTAGTATCAAAACTATTCGCTTAAACTACCAATGCGCCATGATATAGGTTTGAAGAATCAGAAAATAACATCATTGGAATGAGTGTAGAGGTGGTCGCATAATTGAGGTCGAACGAGTTAGGAGGAGGAAGAATGATGTATGCTAGCGCGGTGCTGCCTGGCACGAGGGATGAGGTATACTAGCATACATGTTTACAAGGCCGACAATGCGTGTTGTACGAATATTTTGAAAATAATTTGACTGAGGTGTTAGCGACAACTTTCTATCAAATCATTTCCATGATATTTAGTGAATATTTTGAAAATAATTTGACTGTCTGCATCAACCTTTGCTCAAATCGTTATCATAATATTTTGCTAGGAAGTAGATCCCTGGAATGTCTGAAACACCTCGCCAGTCAGCCAGTTAAAGGTAATAAAACTAGGAAAAATTACCATGTCCGGGTACACGCAGTATGAATGCATTATGCGTACCTAGTCAATGAGACCCCCGACAACAAAGATAATATAGTTGGCTAACCATTGTCTGGGCATTGCGACCACAACCACCTACTACCAATACTGACCATCATCACCATCACCATCACCATCACCACCACCACCATCCCTCTATAACCATCAGCACCACTACCCACTAAGCACCAAACCCACCACCAAGCATTAACCCCACCACCATCATCCACCACAACACCTATTTTCATCAACCGCCAACCCCACCACCGCCACCACCACAAACAGCATCAGTACTCCGATTTGTATATCGAGGGATGTGGGGGACCCGGCTGGGAAGCTACAATCATCAAACACACGCATAAAGAACCAATGGTTTATTTGTATCCATATTTTCACATTGAAGTAAATATTACATATGATAAAACGTATAGTTGCAGTAGCATAAACAAATAGTCAGTGTTCTGGAGATCCATTTATCGATGACTGATTCCTTATGGATCAGATCTATCGCCGACAGAATCATCATCATTATCCTCAGCATCTAGATGGTTCCTTATGTACTTCTTGGTCAGAAACTCTCTTTTTCGAAAAGCTGAGAAGACTGCTTCATCGTATGCATACCCCTCGTCGATAAAATCTTTAATATCCTGACGAATTATTTTAATGAGCGTAGAGTTCTGTAATCTTCTCGACTGGAGCATTATGTCTATACACTTTGTAACTAAAGCATCAGCATATACGGAAATAGGCACATTGCCTACACCATGCGGGTCTGTGTCCACTTCGCCATCCTCATCTTCTAAACCTGATTGTTCGGCGTCTAAGACCTGCTTAATATTTTGGAATATGGTAAATAGTTCCTCATTGCCTATGTCTTCACTCTCAGTCTCCGCTGAGTCATTACCGGCTTCACTCTCCGACTCTGCTGGTGCATCATCTTCACTCTTCATCTCTGTCATTTCTTCATCTTCACTGTCTAGATTGTCGCTATCTTCATCGTTATGGAATCGGATCTTATGCCGCTTCAGGTCATTTGACCCATTAAAAGTTCAACCACATTCAAAACATTTATGTCTCGGCATATTGATTATAGGATAAATCTAGCAAGTATTCAAGTTACAAGGTTCTTCAAAGAAATCTGACTGCCTTACTACCCTGCAGTTACACGTCCAACCACCTTGCGATGTTTAAACTGGAATGAGAAAAGGGATTGAATTTGTACCGTTTATAGGATTATATGTACTGCGGCCGCAAATCCGCAATATGCACCTGCAAATCCACAACACGCGCCCCCAATCCGCATCATGCGCCCCCAATCCGCATCATGCGCCCGCAATCCGCAACATATGCCCGCAAATCCGCAAATGCGGCCCGCATGCAGCCGCACATGTATGCATGCATTTTGGCGTATATGCGTCTTCAGGCATGTACATACACTTGGTGCCATCCGCAACACACCCCCGCAAATCCGCATCATGCGCCCGCAAATCCGCAACATACGCCCGCAAATCTGCATCATGTGCCCACAATCCGCAACATACATCTGCAATCCGCATCATGCGCCCGCAATCCGCATCATACGCCCGCAAATGCGGCCCGCATGTGGCCGCATATGTATGCATGCATTTTGGCGTGTATGCATGTTCAGACATGTACATACATACACTTGGTGCCATCCGCAACACACACCCGCAAAACCGCATCATGCGCCCGCAAATCCGCAACATACACCCGCAAATCCGCATCATGTGCCCGCAATCCGCAACATACGCCCGCAAATCCGCATCATGAGCCCGCAATCCGCAACATATGCCCGCAAATTCACAACATGCGGACCACATGCATTCGCACATTTTAGCCAGCAGAGCCAGTCATTCCGATGACAAATTTTCAAAAAATCATCTGGCGCATGCATGCGCACAAGGGCGCACCCCGCTGCATGCATGCACGCACAAGGGTACAATGTATAACTAGCAGTATCACGTATTAGCACGTGTTCATACGAGCGTGACCTATATTAAACCCTCATGACATACCCTCTGCAACCTAAATACCATTTTTCAGACACCGCGCTCTCACACATTATGACCACACTGTCTAGACAAATGTATAGCTATCAGAGTCAGTCATTCCGATGATAAATTTTCAAAGATAGTCTTCTCTAGGGCTGCAAGTATGAATATTAAGAAATTCGCTATGGGTTGTTGGGTGGGTGGGTGTTGGTGGTGGGGTTAATGCCTGGTGTTGGGTGTAGGTCGTAGTGTTGCACGCACGCACCTATGCACAACATATAACTAGCAGTATCGCGTATTAGCATGTGTGCATACGAGCGAGACATTTATTAAATCCTCATGACACTCTCCAACCTATATGCCATTTTTTCAAACACAGAGCTCTCACACATTCCGACCACAATGTCTAGATAAATGGATAGCTGTCAGAGTCAGTCATTCCGGTGATAAATTTTCAAAAATAGTCTTCTCTAAGGATGCAAGTATGAATATGAAGAAATTCGCTATGGGTTGGCGGGTGCGTGGGTGTTGGTGGTGGGGTTAATGCATGGTGTTGGGTGTAGGTCGTACTGGTGGTGGTGGTGGGTGTTGGTGATGATGATGGTGGTTGGTGGGGGGGGTGTTTGCAGGCGCAATGACTAGACAAATGGATAGCCTGCAGTGCCAGTAATTCCGATAATAAATTTTCAAAAATAGTCTTCTCTTGTCCTACAAATATGAAGAAAATGGACATTTTCTTGAATAAATTCGAGGGTTAAAAGGGTTAATAGCGTTCATGTAATGGCGCAACACGAGGTGGTCGCTTAGGGCAGGACTGAATTATATAGTAAAAAACATGGTTATAACGTATCACTGCTCTGTAGCCAAAAGGATATATATATTTATATTTGTAGTAAACGGTCATCTATGATTATGCTACTACGCTCAAAATGTTGCTCTTAATTGTCGTATCTTTAAGCGTCAGTAAACAGCAATAGTCGGTGAGCGGGTGCACGCTTTATTATCGATTTTTACAAACTCTTGGCGAGGACATTGTAATATCTTGTGCTTAGAACGAGACGTGAGGTACGTTCTTTCATTATTAACACGTGCCGTGTTTGTAACTCGATTAAGGACCGATCCCATGGCTATTCAAGACGTATGGATAAATCATACGCACCAAATAATCTTTTTAGCATAAGTACGCTCGACATACAATTTTATAAACACACGGAACCCTCAGAGACATAATGACCACTTTTAACCATCGTATCTAAAACATCTGACGTTATTGCAAAGTATTTAAAAACAATTTGTGCGTAATGACGGTTAAAAGTCAATCGAAATATTCATCAAAAATAGTTTTACTAATAACGTTACCAACGTCAAATTATTTTCAAAATATTCAACAGTTTACCTGAAAACGAACTATATATTCATCGGTATTAGGGTTAACTTCTTTTTAACCCATGATACAATCCATCACCACCAAGTCTTTTGGTTACCATTCCAACCGAACATACCATTGGTACATTATTTTTACAATTTTGTTGCTAATCTGTCTGGTACCTGTTGCTTACTAACAGCTTACAGGCAGTCTCTAAATATTCTACAGTTTACTAATAACGATAGCGACAAAACAGTCAAATTATTTTCAAACATCAATACCGTAATTCCTCATACATCCTCAACCTCCTACGACCTCCGTTATCGGACCACCTCTTAAACTCTATTCTTTTACATTACTCTCTTATTATTTTTACATTATCTACCATGGTAGATAACCGCGGAGGGGGGCGCGCCGCCGCTACGTTCAAACGTAAAATACACAACTTTTATACTTTTAAGGGTTAACTAATTCAAAATAATAGAACATTCCACAGTGTTGCAGATTCTCAAATACGTGTGTGGCTGTACGTCATTGTTTAGCTAGAAAACGTGTGCCGCTGGACGCCATTGTTCTCTAGAATGCGTGGCATTCTGTGCGCCATTGTTCTCCAAACGCTAGAAAATGAAATGGAGCATTTTGATTGGTTAAAACCACATTCCAACGATAAGAACAATAGCGCCCAAAAACCCCCATTACTACTGATAGACACTTTGAAATTATGCCTATTGAGCAACTGCCTCTTTCTGCTACGGCCGAAGAAACTGATAAACAAAGAAAACTTCGAGAATCATTTTGGATTAAGCAACTGGAAACAAAATGGCCGAGAGGCATAAACGTGGACCCTGGTCTTGCTGATCAACGTGAAATTATTCCATTCAGTTTAACATACAATCGAAAAAATGTTGAAATTTCTGAGATTTTGAAAGATGAATATCATAAATTGCAGGATAAAATGAAAGAACCTCTCAATTTGCGTCCAGTGATAGCCTTTAAGAAAAACTCCAATCTACGTGACATCTTGGTTAAATCGAAATTAACTCTTCAAAAACCTTCAGAATGAATGATATATATTATTCATATTTTATAGGCCATACCGCCTCTATCAAACAAACATAACAAATCTCAGACAATAAAATA
>JAVVLW010004477.1:0-25000 GCA_034401795.1 Chaetoderma sp. LZ-2023a
AATAAAAAATATCTCCCAACCTTGGGAGATCCTGAACCAGTGCGTTTAATCATATAACCACAACCAGCACTTTCAGTATCACTAGAACAACCACCACCATCATCAGCATCATCACCACAACCACCACTATCAGCACCACCACCACTACCACCAGCCCCACCAGCAACACAACCACCACGACTACCGCCACAACCGCCACCGCCACCACCACTACTACTACTACAACCAGCACCACCACCACCACAAGCACCACCACCACCACCACCACCACCACCACCACCACCACCACCACAGCTACAACCACCACCACCAAAACCACAATGACGACGATTATTTACATACCTAGACAAGTGGGCACCCATGACCATTTCTCTGTCGGGAGGCATTCTGCAAATTCATTGTTGATTCCTATTATCCTGCTGTGGCTGTTACATCTGCAAGAATGAAGGAAACAATCAGAATGTTGGAATGCTCGAACTCTGTACACAATGGATAGATTAGATCCATCATTCAAGGATATGACATCATAATCAATTACATCAGATGTAGGCTGATGTCACAATCAAAATGCATAATAAATGACGTATCTAGCTCCGTCATGAAAGTCCGCCAAGTGTACGAATTGCATGTCTCTACTATTTAATAAACAGTCTGTTGAATATTTTGGAATTTAATGGACTGGACGCGGTTGCTGCCCATGGGCAGTCCATGGGCAGCAGCAGCACCAGGCCAAATTAGTTTCAAAATCTCAAATCAACAGATTACCTTAGAGTTGTCTTGATAGTGGGATTCTGAGATGTCAGGGTTCGATCGATTCAACATGGGCAATGTGTGGGCTGAGCTTAGCTAAAATGGGCGGAACATAGCTTGAAATTGATCCCTCTATTGTAGTGTCCATGTTAGTCTGATCAATAGAGGGATCCAGTTCTAGCTATACCCCGCCCATTTCTAGCAAGGCTCCGCCCACTGAGCTACCTGTGTTTGAATTGATTGTAACCATTAATTCACAGAATTTATTGCGAGCTGTTGCTGCCTATGACAATAGCCTGCTTATTAAATTGTACGCTTACCAAAGACAAACGTGACCTTTGTACATTTCTAGTTGGATCTAAATCATTTGATCGTGACATCAGCTACGAAGTGTCATGTGATTATGACGTCAGAGATCTGAGTGACAGATTGGATCCCTCCTAAGAAAGACTAACGTAATTAACATTGACAAACTTTGACACATAAAAATGCTTCATCAGAGTAGTAATGGAGCGTGATAGATGCTCTTTCTGATTGGCGTGTCACGTGATTTTAAATGTCTACCGTGCTCTTATAATACTTTTTTCTAAGATATTACCAAATACATGCTAAAAATACCTATTTTCATTGTTTCCTCTTCCTAATCCTGTAAATTGATTTGCCCGTATTGGCATTCCATGTGGCACACGGATTGAAACAATGATGACGAAAATACAATACAATAAATATGGAAATAGATATATAACAATAATACCGCTAGCGTCTGCTATGTCTCTTTGAAATCTGAATAGTCGTTGTTGAATTAGTGTAATCAGAATGTAATGCAAAAAGTGAAAAATGATGTGAAAATATATTCAAAGTTAAGTATTCTCAAGACAAAATATGAGATAGTTCAAAATTCTGGAAATTATGAAGAAATAGTCTTAACACTCATATTATCCAAAAATAGCTTCTGCAATGGTCATGAGAAATGTCCATTTGCAGACTAAGAGAAGACTATTTTTTACAATATACCACTAGAGTAACTGGCTCGATAAGCGCATGATTAAGAATACCTGTAAAGCAAATAAGCAAAGAGAATCCTAAAGGTCAAACCATTAACAACAGACAAGTTCCTCAACATTCAAGTCCAATATAATGCGTATTATATCTTTCCATAGCATAGAACCTATCTGTATTTACATTTCATTTTAGAGAGCCATTACAATTTGTCAAAAGAGCAAGATAAAACAAGAAACCAAGTGAAAGCATAGAAACAGATACGTTAAATATACCACCCATTCCGATTAGTAAGAGGATATGTATATGCTTTCATACTGGCTTGGCTCACGTGGGTCACATCGTTTTGGGTTAGTGACAGTTATTTAAACCAGTGAGGTATGATGAATGCATATTAATAGTAGGTTAGTGCCGTAAAATTTAACAACTTGTATGATGTTAGTGCAGTAAGGCTGAAGGATACACAGAATTACAATTTATCTCACTCAAATTACTGTTACAGTATAGCATAGCATAGCGTAGCACAGCAAGGCATCATGTGAGGACTAATATTTGAACGAAGCAAAGATACAATGGACACACAAAGACGGGTTAAATGAGGAAAACACAGTTTAGTTTCACGGTAACCATCTATGTGCATTATTAAATGTATATGAGCAAGCAGATGATATTAAACTTTCATAAGTATTCACAATCAAAATACTTTTAAACCATTTAACACATGCTTAGTTTCTGCAGACTGCATCTTCCATGTGGTTAACTCTGGATATACTGAATATTTAGACAACAATTTGACTGACAGTCGTTGGTGACTAAGCCACTAACAACTTTCAGTCAAATTATTTTTTAAATATTCAGCATATCCAAATACATAGTCCCTTGGCATTAATGAATGGTGGCTTGCAGCAGTCAGAGAGTTGTGGTGAAAATGAAGAATATCATCTATTTATGTCCACAAATATCAAAGAAGCAAATATCAGAAAACTAGAAAATTAGAAAATCAAATATCAAATAAACAAATATCAAATATGAAATACGATATATCAAATAACCTGACAGCATTATGAGCTGATGAATCTTACTTGAATGTCACAAATGCTCCTACTGTTGTACTGTCCCATTCAGCATAGCCATTAGGGATAACTGGTTCTCCACAGTCAATTTCTAAGAGAAACAACGAGAGAAACGAGTAAGGAGGACTAGTGTGTGACCGCCAGTTGCTCTGTCGGTCTATCGGTCAGTCAGTCAGTCAGTTGGTCAGTCGGTCAGTGCGTTGGTTAGTTGGTCGGTCGGCCAGTCAGCCAGCAAGATAGCTACAAAAGCTTAGTCTGGGCTGTATCTAAAAAAGTATTGATCTGATTTGGCTGAGGTCTTAACACAAGAAATTTGCGGTGCAAGAGGATTTCCAGACTTTGTCCGTGATCCAGATAAAAGAACATGGACCTGGATCGGACCAAATTCTGGATCTGTGGATATCTCTGAAACTACGGTCCCGATTCGGCTCAGATTTTAACAAAGGAAAGGGTGTGGTCATACTCTAGAATTTCATAGGTATCATCCAAATAAAGTTGGAAAATCAAAAGAAAATCTGGAATCCACACCTACTGAGATTGTATGCACCTTGTTTCTATCGGTTCCACATGTAGATGGTCTCTTGACTAGGTTACGTTACGCTTATAACTTAGGCTTAAAAGGTACTGCTAGAACGTTTGAATCCTGGTAGCATCAACAAATTGCGAACTAGAATGCACTCAAGGGAGATGCTGACTTATGCATTTGCGTTCTGTCTTGACAATGCACTTAGACCTCCGTGACCTAAATAGTTGATCCATTAACCTCAAACTCATAAACCATAGACTGTCGCAGTATGTAGGGGTGCACTAAATCTGGTTACTCTACCATCTTGCATTCCTGGGTTATGGCCAAAATGTATATTCCGGAATGCACTTTATGACCCAGTGACCTAGATATTTCATTCGTTGTCCTGAACCGCATAAGATTTCTAGCCACCTATAATATGAATGGATGTGCCAAAGTTGGTGATTCTACATATTTGCGTTCCAGATTTATGGCTTAAATGTGTATTTCGGTATATGCTAAGTGGCCAAGTGACATAGGCCACTTTTGATCTGACAGAAAATGTTAATTCTAGTCAACTACAATATGAATGTATGTTACAGATTTGGTGATTCTACCTTCTTAGAGTGCAGAGTTATTGAAATTATGTTTTCCGATAACCACGTGACCTTGATGTTTGAGCTTTTGAAACCAACATTTTTTCTGGCGACTCATAATATGAATGTATGTGTCAAATTTGGTGAGTCTACCTCATATGGTTCAAGAGATATGCTTCAGACAGACAGGCAGGCAGGCGGGCGTGCGGATAGACTGATGGATGGAGGGGCAGACAGATGGATGGGTAGACGGGCGGACGGGCAGTCAAATGGACGGATGGACGGACGGACGGACAGCAAGACAGACATACAGACAGACAGACAGACAGACAGACAGACAGACAGACAGACAGACAGACAGACAGACAGACAGACAGACAGTAGTACGAGCCTTCAGCGGCGTGATTAACAGTTCAATGATTAGATGCATTATGCCTTTATTATTATTCATACCCTTTTCCTCATCTAACGGTCTGCATTTCGGCTGTACCGGTTCCTTGTTCTGTAAAGCTCCAGTTTTCCACTCTCCCTCTACGCATATCCAGATACTTGTTCCTACTAAAACATCTGTGTCAGTAGCACATAGGAAACTAATCCATGATTCGTCAGGGTAGTTATGCCTGAAAACGGAAGTGGATTGTGCAACGGTTTGTTTTATTTGCTGAAGCTATTTGCTACCTCATGTAAGGGTAGGAAACTATATACGGTATTTATTTTAGTTATTACAGGCTCTCTTTTGTGTATGCACGGTTACGTCATCCTGACATTTATCGTAATATGATAGTTTTAAGCTGCAGGATGCCCGAAGCACACGGCTAAGCACGCAATTGAGGAAGCCAGCTTTAGCTATGCCCCGCCCATATCTAGCTAAGCTCCATTCACACTTCACCAGTTTTGGGATCGATTGATCTCTGAACTCCCGACTATCAATATCCAGAAAACTCTATGGGTAAGCTGTTGAATATTTTGAAACTAATTCGATTGGGTGCTGTTGCAGGATGTGTATTATGTCGCAAAGACACCCATCCAATTTGTACAAGGCTTAGTCCGTTAAGAGATCGTGACGAACTTAGTTATGCCATTCATGACGTCATTGATTATGACGTCATCCTACTTGTCAGGTAGTTGATTATGACGTTGCTATGATTGATGGATAAACTGGAAAGGTAAATTTGTCTGTGTAATGGACGTATTCTATCTGACAGCGCCATACTGGATACAATCAAATATGTGCATCTATCACACACATATATAGCCTACTACTAGCAGCTCAGTATCGTTTAGTGTCGTACACACGCACACACTCATGCAAACGCTCGCACACACGCATGCACCCATGCAAGGTGTAACTAGTTACCTTGATTGATCAATCGCCTCCTTCATGTAGTAACCAAGCATGTTTTCAGGTGTAGTCCACACAACAGTACATGCGTACGGATCACCGGATCCTGAGACTGCTGTGGGTGAGTGAATCAGGGAGTCGGTTACCTTGCTCGATAATTGTGCATCCGTATTATCCGTGGTAAACATCCAATTCGTCTCTTGCCTATTGCTTGTCATTTCAATAGGCATTGTTGGAGTAAATGTTGGGTCAACGATATCTGAAATAACAACAACAATAATAATAATAATAATAATAATAATAATAATAATAATAGTAGTAGCTTCGCCGATATCCAGGATTTTACCCTATCTGGATCTGTATTTTTATCTGGATCACGGCTAACGTCTAAAAATCCAATTTTCCACTAAAATCCTTTACTATGTTACAATCTGTGCGAAATTGGATCTGCATCTTTTTAGACACATGGGCATATAGATCCAAATCTGCCAAATGTATTGTCTCATACCATGAATGTGGGTGTATTCATTGTCTAATAAAGAACAATTTTTATTTTACACATGTATTTTTTACACAACTCTCCTCCATTTAAGCTGCTACACTGAAAACATCCTGAGCCTAAACGTGCACAGTAGTGCTAAAAGCAATGAAAACGGCGATGACAATGCTAACGAAAGTCTTACCTTCACATTTATATGAAAAGTGATATGCGTGATTAGAATTCTCTATCATATCCGGCCGCGAATATGGACTCAGTTTGCAAAGTATCTTGTTCTCGTTCACGTCAGTCTCAATCGTAAATGATGTGCAGCCAGTTTCACTCAACTCCTCTTTGTATAACATACACATTCGCAAACATTTCGCGACTGGCCTACGTGTACTGGTCAGATCGATCACAGTGTAGTCACGGCCATGTTTGTAACCACGCATACCGCCATAACGGTAATTTCCAAAACCTGTAGTGTTTTAAAACGAGAAATATCTTTTAAATATAGTAAGGTCTGTTATCATTTGGGGAGGGGGGACAAGTCGGACTAAAGTATCACATTTCCACCAAAGACTCACATTGCTGTGTGTGTAGATTAAAACGAATTTCATGAACCAAAAATCCGATCGATAAGTGGCCTTTATGACGTCATCATTCCAACTAGCTGCCATTGGAAGTAGATCCATCAAGTATATGGCGCATTCTGTCACTATTGCTGTCTGAGCCAGGATGTCTATCCAATATGTTTTCTTACTGAGAGCAATGCTCACTGATGTAAGATGCATGCCCCTATACTTAAGCATTCTGTCACTATTGCTGGCTGAGCCAGGATGTCTATCCAACATGTTTTCTTAATGAGAGCAATGTTCACTGATGTACGATGCATGCCACTGTACTTAATCTGTCACTATTGCTGTCTGAGCCAGGATGTCTATCCAACATGTTTTCTTAATGAGAGCAGTGTTCACTGATGTACGATGCATGACCCTGTACGTAAGCATTCTATCACTATTGCTGTCTGAGCCAGGATGTCTATGCAATATGTTTTCTTAATGAGAGCAATGTTCACTGATGTACGATGCATGCCCCTGTACTTAAGCATTCTGTCACTATTGCTGTCTGAGCTAGGATGGCAATCCAACATGTTTTCTTAATGACTGCAATGTTCACTGATGTACGATGCATGCCTCTGTACTTAAGCACTCTCCTGGGGAGGTGCTTGCTTCGTTATGTACATAAACACCTTGGTGCGCATGCGTGGAGACTAACAAGAAAACGTCTGAAGAAAAATACAGGACAATCAATGAAAGCTAAAATGGATGACGCCTCCAAAAACTGTAAACGCATGTATAGAACTCATAAAGTGTTATTTCAAGTCTGACACGTGTTACATATGCAAATGTGGGAGAGATGGATTTCCATGCTGAGAATGTTGCAAATGTGAACTATGATTGGCCTGCATTTGTATATATTTAGTGAGTAAATACAAAATTATAAAATTAGATAGAGATTTAGAGCTTTATAGTTGTTATCAGAGGTATGCCCATTAAACTCACTTGATATGAAATGACTGCTTAATGCTCATGGATTCTTTGCCAGAGCGACATCTGGTAAACTGTGTATGGGAGAAATTGGTATGGTAAGCATGCTATACATATATCTTCAAGTCTGTAACACCATATGTTCACTAAATTATTAATCCAATAAATGGCGCCACTGATATCATGATGAATCTATGGAGATTGCCATGGGCTCATCTTAATCGCATGCTCAAATTACCTGCATTTTCAACTTACCCATTCTCCTCTGCACAGTTAGAATATTTTGTTCATATAGTACACAGTCGTCACTCAGGTGAGTTTAATGGCCATACATATGGTAAAAATTCTAAATCCGCCATTTCTACCCGCATTACCGACATACCAACCTTACACAGCTTACCACACACTCACATAAATATAAATCTTCTGCATACCTGATTCGAGCCAACTATCTTGCAATTACACTAAGCAGCACAGAATGGCATATGCTTTGAATAAATTATATTTATATCAAGCATAATATTAAAAAGATTACGTAGATTCATAGCAATTTTGAAAAATGCCTCATATTGTCAACTATCTTTAGTAAGTGACGTCATAATAATGATCACAATTGGTCAAAAATGTGGTTGAGAAGTTTTCTAACCTAGACACCCATGCGGGTCAATAGTGGAAAGATGGCACTTTTGTTCGGTATGTCTCGATTATGAAGCTTACACACATAGCTAATATCACAAATTAACTATTTGAACACGAAACACTGAACATGACCAATAGCAGAGTCCATTTCGAGCTATGCCCCACCCATTTCTAGCTAAGATCCATCCACTTTTCCCGTGTATCGGAATAAATTTATCTTCTTTCAAGAGTAGTAGTAGTAATTAGTATCAGTGTCTGTTTTGATATATTAATTTTGTATTGTTATTGGTATACTATTAATCAAGTCTGCTATTTCACTGGATTTTTAAGGGGGTTTGCAAGCCTTTTTCAAAGATGTTCCTCCGTGAAGATTGTCCGACTGCGTCAGCGTCGGATATTCAAAAAAAAGTAGTAGTAGTAGTAGTAGTAGTAGTAGTAGTAGTAGTAGTAGTAGTAGTAGTAGTAGTAGTAGTTTTATATTGTCAAACTCACTGGCTCAGCTTCCTTAAAACAGGAGATTTCTTGTTTATTTTATTACCTGAGAGTTGTTGTTTCATTTGGATAGTTACCGGTTGGCTTCATTGTTTGTTGGAAACTTACATTTTATAAGTTTCTTTCTCATGCAAGTTTCACTCTAACTAAAAGATTACGGAGCCTAGGAATTTTCTTATAAGCAATAACCGCTCGGGAACCAAAAGGTTTCTGTAATTTGGTTTGTACGGTAGCATACTCCTCCTTGAAGGTTTTAGCAAGTTCTACATTCCTTCTATTGTCCGTGAGGACAAAAGGCACTGCCGGCCTCTTATCCGGTAATCCTGGATCCATATTTAATCCAGAAAGCCATTTAGTTTTTAGGCATTTAATCCAAAAAGCTTCTCCAAACAGTCTGTGATTTTCTGTTTCTTCCTCAGTGTTATTATATTGATCTACGTTTACCTTACGCAATTTATCAGACTTAATTTTTCGTAGGTAGCGAGCGCTGTAGCCTCTAGGCTTCAGAGCTTGAAATAGTACCGAACAGGCCGAATCCAGTGCTTCCTTGTCAGTACAGTTTCTATGAAATCTGATAATTTTCGATTTTATCAACCCATCAAAGGTGTGAGGTGGATGAAACGACTTTTTGTGAAGCAACTGGTGCGAGTATGTTGGTTTAAAGTATACTTTATGGTCTAAATTACTAGATTAATCAAATTTTGAACCTTTGTAAACGGTGACATCCAGAAAGTCCACTGAGATATCACTTATGCTGATTTCAATTTAATGTCAGGATCATGGTTGTTTAGAGTTTGCAAGAATTCAGTAAATTAATCTCTTGTATGTGGCCATATCAAAAAGATATCATCAAGGTATCTATTGAAATTGAGAGGACTTTTGCTGCACTTTTGTAGGGCAGCTTCTTCTCACTCAGCCATGTAAATGTTGGCAAAGCTGGGACCGAAACGTTTACCCATAGCGTGACCACTAATCTGTTGATAAACTTCTCCATCAAATTCAAAATCGTTTCCCTGCAAACTAATTTTGAGCAGTTCTATTATTTCCCTGAGTAGTAAGTAGGGTTGGGATTAGGAAAATACCACTGACGTTCATCCATCGGACCAAAACGCTGCAGCATCGAGTTGGGTCCAGCCGAGGTTCAGCTGACCCCAACTCGATGCTGCAGCGTTTTGGTACTTAAATCCCAACCCTACTACTTGGGTCCAGCTGAGTTTCACCCAGCACCAAGTCTTGTTGGGTGCGACCTCCGGGAAAGTTAAAATTCCATTTTTCAGGGGTCCTGAAACCAAGGTGGTGTGCAGGGGAGTACAATTTTCAGCATGGTGCTGGGAGTGACATTTTCTAGTACTTTTAATTTTTGTTCCGAGGGTCTGCGGGAGCATTGGCGGAGGACATAACTTCTTATCTAGGCGGTGGCGGTGTTATAATGTCAGTGGTCTGTCAGTCTGTTCTGTCTGTCTGTTCTATCTGTCTGTCTGTCTCTTCTGTTCTGTCTGTTTAATGGTCTGTGTCTCTGTCTGTCTGTCTGTATATATATATATATATATATATATATATATATATATATATATATATATATATATATATATATATATATATATATAGTCTGTCTGCCCGGCCTGCGGCAATGTGTCCTATGCTCTCCAAAGTGAGGCTGCTCAGACAAACACGTAGTCACGACCAGTGTCACATCGGCTTGAGGGGATTATCCACAGGCCCTTCCAGTTACCTTGGCAACGCTCACTTGTCAGAATGCTAATGTGCCTACCATCTGCACCATGACAGACTCTGGCATGTTAACAGGTGACACAGATGATCTGGTGCCGCCTCGGCTTCACACAACCACGTCCGGACCTTTCTGCACCATAGAGGTGGCAGACAGAGTCAATCTCCTCACGTGGATGAAAGCGGCCTGAAAGCGGCCATAGATGTTTTTCCGTAAATGGTCGCGGTAGGGGTTATATTGAGGCTCGTCTCGGAAGTGGGCCCACTTGGCATCCAATATCATAGCAGTCTCTTCCCCCGCACTCTGTGATGCGACAACCAGGACTGGCACGAGCAGTATGATGAGTATCATGTTTAGCTATACATGGAAGGTTAAACCGAACAAGGTGAACATCTCGAGAAATATCTGTGTCAGATCGAGCACTGTGCCGGCCTCGATGCCGATCTTCATCCCATCAGGGGCGAGTCTTAACTGCTTCACTTTACCACCAGCTAGAAGCCACAGCTCTAGCACAATGGGCGTTGTCTGCGGACTTATGAGCCTGACACGCTCGAAGAGTTTTACAGAGCCCTTCGACTTGGAGGAATGTGACACACATAGCTTCCTCTGGTCCATCAAAGACTATCGGCATCTGTTTCGCCAGGGTCAACACCACACTATCAAGTGACATCGGTGGGGCATGCTTCACAGTCGGCTCTAAGACATGAAAGATGAGGTCAGCGTCCAAGGTGTTAACATCCTCAACCTTGTCTGCTGACTGTGCTATCAGGGGGGGGGGGAGGGTGGAGGATAAACTTCTTTTTCAGGAAGTCGTAATGAAACATGATCTTATTACCATCCATGTTGCGACCCAGACGCTTCTTGGAAACATCTTTTAGGTCGGTCAAGAGTTCTACAACATAGCCACTGATGGAATGGAGTGAGAAAGTCTTGGAGCGTGCTCCATATAATAGGACGAACGATTTTCCATCGCTTTCCTTAACCTTGGCCGCATCAACGTCGTACACGTCCACAAGATCAACGAGACCGGTCGAGTGAGCAAATATGGGCTCCATTGTTTATATAAGGGGGTTTAAACGGAGTGCATAGACATGTCGATTGTCCGATTGATACTCCAAACGGGGAGAATGTCATCAGCCCATCTCTAGTCGGTAGATGGGTGGTTCAGTATCGCATAGAATGGGTTCTCTTCAAGGTAGCTCAACATTCCACCACATATGTACATGCCGATGTGTTACATCCATCACCGGGCAGTACCTACCACAGCTCACTGACTGAAGTAGGGTTAGACGTGATAGAATATCTGCCCGGAGTCACCAGCAAACTGTGGAAAGCGATCAGCCCCAATATGTTCACCGCTGCAAATCACATGTTTGACAGCTCCACCATTAGTCTATATGCCGGCATGGATGGTCTGTCGGATGCCCAATTAGAGTTTATGCTGCTGCTACATATTGACCTAACACCATGATATCATACCAGACATATCTGTCATTTGCCGAGTTGTTGAAAAAGGAGACAGAAGAGCAGCCACACACCTTCTTCGGGATGGCAGATATAGGGGCATAGGAAATGCTTTGTCAACAAGAAGGCGAGCGACTGTGGTGGGTAAGGAGATGAAAGGACTACAACTCTGTCCAAGAATATGAGAGCCTCATCCGGGAGGAGGAGGGCATCTTAGGGCCAAACTTGTATGATTTCTCGGATGACGAGTGTGATGAGTCTGTAGAAGTCTTGCAGTGGGAAGAGGAGAAGGTGCAGAAGTATAAATTCAAGAAATTCCACCAATGGTGGGCGTACTAACAGACGGAGAAGGTGAAGTTCCATATGTCATGGCTGCGAAAGTACCTGGCCCCTGACATTATGCTGGATGATAGTGGTCTGAGGGAGGTATGTCTCCACACCAATAAGCTCGTTCAGTTCGCCAGGCTCTTCAAGATGAATCCCACAATGACTCATCGGCAGATCCTACAGTTGATGCAGTGCTAGTACGAGTTTAAGACCTCGGTATACCATGGCTAAATCGGAGTGGGGACTGAACTATATCCCGCCCTGGCAGCTGAGGAGGGTGGTGCAGTCAATGGCTGGTGACTTCTGTAGGTTGACACCATCAGACAGAATCTCGTCAACAAGACAGAAAAGTGTCTAGCATGCACAACCACAGCTGCGGGTGTGATTGGAGCCAGTGCTGGTGTGGCCGCCGTTGCCACCCTCGCTACAGGGGTGTGTGCTATCGTCGCTATCCCGCCTCGATTAGCTTCCCATAGGCACTGTTACCGACGAGTTTGAAGAGCTCTGCCAAGAGCGCTTTGCTCTTATCCACATCTGCTGAGGAGCAGGCCTCTGTAACGGCATTCACGAACCACTCAAATAGTTTCTGTGGGATGTAGTCTATGGTGCAGTAGACAGCAGTGATCTATAGACCATGGACGATATACCATTTGAGTGTTGGTGCGCACAGAAGCCTCTTCTTGCCAGATGGAGAGAGAGCACCGACCAGCTTGCTGGTGGTGGGGAGCTTCCAACCCATTTTCTCAAGGTATGTGAGCATCTCAGGAGGTACCGCCTCTATCGGGATCTCGTGGTTGTAAAAGTTGGTTGTCCACAAGGTCTTGGACACCTCTATGTCAACCTCAGCGAACCCGAACCAGCGATCTGCTAGGAGATCCTCATTAAAGCGTTCTATGTCGCTAGCGCCAGACCACTGCCATACAGTATCTTTACCACATGACATCTCTTGGTTCATTGTAGACAGGTACAGAGCATTCGCATCGTAACCCAGGAGATGATGGCATTCGCCTTGACGAATTTGGGTAAGACCTGACTCGTGGTATCTTGTGAACATGATGCTGGGTCCACCGACAATGGCACCCTTCAGTATCTCGCATGCTTCCTTACCTATGGCGTAGAGGCTAACATCTGGCATGTGCTTAGTCGTTCCGTGAAGTAGATACTGTAGTAACACCCCCAGGAAGGTGACCGCATCTTTCAGGATGTCTATACCTCATTCTGTGTAGCACTGTCACATCTGCTCTAGGGCTTCAATGAATGGGCTGACGTCTAAGTTATTGTAGTATCGCTGCCACTCGGCGAATGTCCGCATCCCTTGCTCTCTGAAGGTCTGCTTACGTTGCTTCCACTTTGACAGCTTCAGGAGGTAGCCCCTCCCCCCCCCCCCCCCCATTGAGCTTGGGCCACTATGCTGGGTAGTCTGGGAGACCTGGATAGTCGAGCTTCTCGGGTGTATCGAACCATTCATAAGGCAACCAGCTCTTCTGCTGTGTGCACCCATAGGCTTTGATCCAAGCCTCGTAGGAGAATCCTGGACCGAGGTAGTTCAGCACATTGAGAAACATTAATACTGAACAGTGTCTGGCTAGCCGTTGATGACTTTTACCGTGCCTGCCGAGGATGTGAGCTCATCCGAAAAGTACTTCTTGATGAGGTTCAGGTCGTACCAGCCAGAGTTGAACCAGAGCACAGGCACCTGGTCACACCACTCGTTGATCAGTCGCTGCTGTCATTTTGGTAGCTTGTCCAAGTCTACAGGTATGAACTGATCTCGGACACGGTATGCTTGTAGTTGTTGGATCTCCCACAAGCGTGCATCCAAATGATCTCAGTTTCTCGTCTCTCGCGACTGTCTTGCAATATCTTTGTTCGGCATCCCCACCTCGCTGGTGTTGTGAACATCCATGCCAGTGACAGCCATGGAACTGGTATACTGTGTTGGTTGTCGGATCATAACCATCTATGGGAGCACCCTCGATCCAACGCTCGCTACCGTGACCACACTTTGTCTGGTGTATGTGAATTCCTTGGTTTCTCAACTCGTATTCAATCCAATGAGTAGCCACTGAACTGGCCAGTTGGGGTGGATAGACAGGCTTCTTGTATGCTGACTGCGGTGCCTCTACCTTCTCCCCGGTACGCTCGATGGTCGTTTCCCCCTGTACAGTGGTCAGTGTGACGTTGGAGATGACATGCTTGGGTGAACTGCTGTTGACAGTACCTGCAGATGAAAGTCTAGGCCAGCTTGGAGATGTCCTTAATGAAGAAGGCGTGGAGGTTGTATATGCCAATGGCCATGATGTTCGGATAGTGTGCCGGTTTTCAGGTCAGATGCCAGCTACCCTCTTCGGTAGGTATGTAAATGTGAATGCCTGTCTTCACAAAGAACTCTACCTTGTTCAGCTGATGTACTGCTAGGCATCTCCAGAGACACATGTTGTCCTTGTAGTTATCTAGTGCCACCATTCACTTTCTCCATTAGAGCCAGGCTGGGAGGGGCCCTGTCCCTAGCAGAGGCTGGCGGTCAATGATAACCGTGACCTCAACATTGATTGATCGGACGAAGGCCCACTTGGTGTTGGGTCGATCGATATTGTCTGGGTCGAGGCGGGCTTGCTCTCTGGCCGACACCCAGGTCTGGGCTGCTCTTAGTGTATTCATCCAGGGACTCCCTGGAGCATTCTTGTGGAAGAGCATCACCTTACCATCCTCGATGTGGCGAATTAGATAGGTATGGGTATATCGGAGATAGAAGGCGTTCTGTACGGTCTGGATTTTCTCCATGAGCCAACCTGTAATGTCTCCTTCTAGTCCTCTGAAGAATGTCCAGCATACTGTTCGCCGCCCTCTCTCCTCTGTCTCCATCTTACCCAGGTGCTGATCTAGAATCTGCTGACCTTCTCACCTCATACTCCGGGCTAAGGGTTCAGATCTCGGCCCCCTCATCACCTGTCTTCCGATTTTCCGTAGAAGAGGTAGGCACTCTAGTTAATGGTGTGCCATCCGAGTTGCTACAGCTTTGGCTCGCATGCTAGCGGTCACCTCTTCATCTAGCTTATGAGGGTTCTCTGGATCATTTCTGGCGATGGTTGGAAACCTTCCCATCTGTTGTGCTCGGGAGAGTCGCTTTTGCAACTCCTCGGCACGGGTCTGTCCAATCATCTGGAACAGGTCGGCTTTGCGGACCTTAGAGGCTATTCTAAGGCCGAATTGCTTTGCCATCACTCGAAGCTGTGTTACAATAACCATGATGGAGGCTTATAGCACTAAAGCAGCTTGTCTCTAAATGAGGGCTCGGACAAGTAGAATATGCATGTTCAGTAGTTGGTATATCACTGAGTATGCGTGTCTCTAAATAGGTGTTCGGACCATGCAGAATATGTATGTTCAGAAGTTGGTATATTACTAAGGATACGTGTCTCTAAATAAGTGTTTGGACCATGTATATCCATAGCACTATACATAGCGGCATAAACCATGGACCTATGCACTAAATACTATGACCCTGGCATGTATTTGTGTGGCCCATGTCTCAAATTCCCTATGCCTCAGGAGGTGGGAGCCGGGGATCACAGAACGGTTGCCAGTGGAGGGTGGTGGGGCCTATGTCTCAAATTCCTAGGAACTGAGAGAGCGAGGTGGGAGCCACAGAGCGACAATCAGCTGCCAGTGGACTGTGGTGGTGGTGGTATCATTTTGACCCAACCCATTTAGAGACACTTGCATTTTGGCTTGATGGGTGAAACTCAGCTGGACCAAGTAGTAGGGTTGGGATTTAGGAAAATACCACCGCTGACTTTCACCCATTGGACCAAAATGCTGCAGCATCGAGTTGGAGTCCAGTGAAACTCATGTCGTGTCCTGTCATGTCTGCTTGTTTGGAGACCCATTTGATGTAACCACTAGGGGGGGGGGTGCTTGGTGTTATATGCGATAACACATTGCAAGACTTCGTGCTGGAAATTTATCCCCATTGTAGTACATGCTAACACCACCTTGTCAGGGTCCACCAACGCTCCCGCAGATCCTCAGAACAAAAACTAAAAAAGTACTAGAAAATGTCGCACCCAGCACAATGCTGAAAGGTTTACTCACCTACAAACCACCTTGGTTTCAGAGCCTCTGAAAAAAGGAATCTTAACTTTCATAGAGGTCACACCCTACGGAAACGACAAGATTTGGTGCTAGGTGAAACTCAGCTGGACCGTAGTAGTAGGGTTGGGATTTAGGAAAAATACCACCGCTGACCGTCACCCATTGGACCAAAACGCTGCAACATCGAGTTGGGGTCAGCTGAAACTTGGCTGGACCCAACTGCAGCAGCAGCATTTTGGTCCGATGGGTGAAGATCAACGGTGGTATTTTCCTAATCCCAACCCTACCACTCCCGGTCTGGGCGAAGTGCATCAGGATATTTCTTTAAGGCCTTGCAGACTGAATTTATACCCTTTTCTATATTAATATTTGCATACATCGAGTCAACATCTAGGGTTACTAAAATGAATTTGGGGCACTTTGATTTGTGCTAGATTCGAAAGAAAGTCTTCAGTATTTTTAAGAAAGCTTGGATCCCTGTTAGTGATTGTTTGTGGATAATAATCAATGAATTCGCTTATTTTGTATGATTCAGAGCCACACTCTGATATAGTAGGTCTGCCCGGTGGAATTAACGGGTTCTGCCAAGAAGCAGTTGGCGTATGAATTTTTGGTAATAAGTAGAAAGTACGTGGCTTAGCACTGTCTTTCACGTAAAGATAATCAAACTGTTTTTCATTAATATTCAAATTTTTCCATAATGTTTCCAGAAATTCATTAAACTTGGGGCAGTTTTTCGGCAAAAGTGGTTCATCTAATTTCTTGCAATATTTTGGAATGCCTAGCTGTCTCTGTGCTTCTTTTATATAATTTTCTTTTAACATTATTACTGTTGCAGATCCTTTGTATGCTGGCTTGATGACAATATTTTTATTATCGCGTAGTTCTTTTACGCCTCTGCGCTAATTTAACCGCAAATTTTGATGATTTATGTTTGCCGTAATTGTTTCTTTGCATTCTAAGGTGGTCTTAAATGTTGCTTTAATTGCTGGGTCTACGGCTGACACATCTGGTTCCAATCCTGACCGTTCGATGGAAGGTTTCGGTTCACTGGTTGAATTTTTAAAGAAATCTGCTAATTTGATTTCTCTGTTAAAATCAATAATTTCCATAAAAACATTGTCCAAATGTGCATCTAACTCATATTTAGGTTTCAGTGTTGTAACAAAGGTAAGACCATGTGATAAAAGTGAGTTTTCTATTTCGCTTAAAGGTAAGCCTGTGAGATTGACAATATTAGTACCCAAACCAGTGTCTGAGTGATTATGGCCTTGACCCAAATTTAGTTTAAACCTACAGATTCTAGCCAATGAGTGTAGATTTTATTAGCCATTTTGGGTGTCCAGTGGATTTTGTCAGGGCATTCTTCAAACTGGGAAGCAGGAATAGCTTGTATTATCTGAATGTTAGACCTAGATGCTTGCATAGCCAGGTTTAACTCCTAGATAGTATTCCTTTGTTCTGGAGTATATTTGTGAATTTGGAAATTTGGCATGCAGCTCAAATTTAGTCTAAACCTACAGATTCTAGCGATTGAGTGGAGATTTTATTAGCCGTTTCCGGTGTCCAGTGGATTTTGCCAGGGCATACTTCAAACTGGGGTGCAAGAATAGCTTGTATTGTCTGAATGACGTAGATGCTTGCATAGCAGAGTTTAACGCCTGGATAGTGTTTCTTTGCTCCAGAGTTAGTTTGTTTGAGTAATTTAGCAATGCAAAGTATATTTGTGAATTTGGAAATTTGGCATGGAGCTCACTTGAACAAAGTTGAAAGTTGGTCTTAGCAGTGCATGCCTTCAGATCCTTGTCATTAATTCCAGTGTTGACAATAATTTAAGCTTGAGACTGCCTTTATATCGCCTTACATTGCATCTAGCATGATTTAGTTGTGCCCCAGGGAAACAGGCTACATCTATGTCTGGATGAGAAGCCATATAACTCCTACTTAAGTTGGATGCTCCAAACAGCAGGACTCTCTTTGTTAATGTGGGTAGGCTCCATGATGTTTTGTTACCCGTTTCAATTCTAAACTCTCAGAAACTAGATTTACTAGGCTGTTTAGTTAGTGTGGGTGTCTTCCTGCATTCTGGTGGAGGTGTTAGTGAGAATTTAGGTTGTGGGATGTTGCTTGGTGGGGTTGAGGTTTTAGAATTCTTCTTGAGAAAATTATGCCCACCTTTCATTCTACGCCTTTGTGGCTGTGGTGTTAAAAGGTGGAAACTCTGTTGGCGATGTGATGTCAGTAGGCATGGTAGCTGGCTCATTTCGAGGTGGGTGGAGATTCAGGAAGAGGAATTAGCGATGGTCCAGGCATGCAAATCTGTTGGCATTACTGCCAAAATTGCCTATGGATGTGGATGGAATATCTGCCAGTGTAATAAGAGGCGATGTGTTAGTATTGGTACGTGTGTGGGTGTACACAGGTGAGGTATCTGTCGGTGATCTTTGGCGTTTGCAGGGCTTAGATTGAGCTGCCACTGTAGGAGTAGCTGCATCTAGTATAGGATTTTTTTGATTTTCTGATCTGATTCTGGGTAGGAAGAGTTATGTCCCCTGCTTTTCTGACCTGGATCTGTGTACTTAGTGGCTTGACAAAATAAAAAAAATGATGAGATGGCCTGTTGCTTAAGTTTTTTGCTTCCAGGATTTTGGACCATTGGATGTCTGAAAACGGTGCCTCTGGTCCCACCCATTAACCCCCTTCTGCCATTGACCTACATTATGGCTATGGCTGTAGGATTTTAGTTCCATTATTAATGAGAATATAGAAATACAATCTGTCTGAAATTAATTATCCTGAAAGATAAGTGGCATTTAAAATTTAATATTTAATCAAACAATTTAAAACAAACAAATATTTAATTAAGTATTATATTAAAAACTATATTAAAATTAGACTAAGACACTTAGCTTTGTGTAATGGCACGGTTGAAACTGTGCTTACCCTCAAAGTGTATTAAGTCAATTATTTGGGCAACATACAATAACTACAAATAGTCACACTGTCCGGTATGCTGTACGCATTTTGAGTGTCCACTCTTCATCAGCAGCAAACATACAACTCTGAGTCTTTGTGCTTTTTCAAAGACTTATATATGAATAAAGGGGTGTGTAAGGGGAAAAGCTGAGTGTTTGTCTGAGAATGTGAATAGCTCTCTTATTTAGCTAGGCTGATGACCCCACACACACCCTTTTTTGTAGAACTACAAACCCATAGGTTTACTCATAAGATTCCGAACCAATCATAATAAGTTCACAGATGAGGCATATTACAACGTGGGCCCACCACGACCCCTCACCATGAGCCACCCATTCCAACACCTTACAGGAAGCCCAAAACAGAGACACGCCTGCGCCCATAAAGGAAGCCCAAAGCAGAGAAACGCCTGCACGCATACAGGAAGCCCAAAGCCGAGACACACCTGCACAAGAATCTCACAGATGAGGCGCTCGACATCCTCCTTGACTGCCTCATTGATGATATTACTCTAAAATAAAAAATCTAGCAACACATTTATTTTGGTTCGATAGCATCATCCATATTGATACTGTGGATCGTTAGCAAATGATCTAAATACTGTCTTAGTTCTGTCATTGCCATTGCTGTCAGTGGATAGCGTCTAACCCCTAACTCGGCGCCTGGTGTTTTTTTTGGACGAGTACCTCGTCTACTACTATTGTGAATGATAGGTCAGGAGAAGCTCTCCAGGACGCAAGCGATCTATTTGCATAGCCGCCTAGGTCATGCAATGATCTTGCCCCCTTTTCCCACCATGCCGCACAGCCTACACCATGCATGTAACTCCATAGTTCTTTGGGGTAACCCATGATTGAGTTTCGCATTCAGTTAGCTTGATACCGGTACAGTTGCGTTTCTCTAATAGGGCATCACCTGGTGATGGTGGGGGGCGTTCTGAAACACTTATT
The DNA here is from genome assembly GCA_034401795.1 of Chaetoderma sp. LZ-2023a. Taxonomy (NCBI): domain Eukaryota; kingdom Metazoa; phylum Mollusca; class Caudofoveata; order Chaetodermatida; family Chaetodermatidae; genus Chaetoderma; species Chaetoderma sp. LZ-2023a. Next base: position 19,966 of record JAVVLW010004477.1, read on the forward strand.
TTATAACTACTGATGATGATAGACATAATGCTGATGATGGTGATGATGATGATGATGTTGATAGACATGATGTTGATGATGATGATGATAATGATAGGCATAATGCTAATGATGATGATGATGATGATGATGATGATGATAGACATAATGCTAATGATGATGATGATGATGATGATAGACATAATGCTGCTGCTGCTGCTGCTGCTGCTGCTGCTGCTGATGATGATGATGATGATAGACATAATGTTGGATCACAAATACATGCACAGCCTCATGTCTCCATATCAAACAAACTCAATCAAACAAACACATAGTCATGTAGACCGGCGTCACATCAGCATGAGGCGATTACCCACAGGCCCTTCCAGCTGCCTTGGCAACGCTCACTTGGCAGAATGCTAAAGTGACTACCATCCGCACCATGGCAGACTCAGACATGTTCACAGTTGACAGACTCTGGCATGTTCACAGGTGGCACAGAAGATCTGGTGCCGCATCGGCGGCAGACAACCACGCCCAGACCTTTCTACAACATAGAAGTGGCAGACAGACTCAATCTCTCACGTGGGTGAAATCGGTCATAGATATTTTTCCACAGATGGTCGCGGAAGGGATTGTACTGAGGCTCGTCTCGGAAATGGGCCCACTTGGCATCTAATATCATGGCTGTCTGTGAGGCAACCACCGTAGGTATGAGCAGTAGTATAACAAGCATCCTATACATGGAGGGTTAAACCGAACAAGGTGAACCCCTCGAGAAATATCTGTGTCAGATCGAGCCCTGTGCTGGTCTCGATGCCGATCTTCATCCCATCTGGGGCAGGTCTTAGCTGCTTCACTTTACCACCAGCTAGAAGCTGCAACTCTTGCACAATGGGTGTTGTTTGCGGACTTGTGAGCCCGACGCACTCGCGCAGCTTCTCTGAGCCCTTCGCCTTCGAGGAATGTGACACACCCTCAACCTGTAAGACACCCTCCTGAATATTGATAGTATCCTCTGGTCCATCAAAGGGGCGACGCAGCAGGAACTTTCCTCCGGTGACTCCAATCTTATCACCCACTCTAACTAGGGTTGTGCCCTGTCCTATACAGGTCAGGAAATATGTCCCCTGATTATAAAGCTTCTGGACCAGGCCATCTTTCTTCACAACAGTAGAGAGTGGGGTGACCTCCAGGTCAATAACCGCTGGAGCTCTATATAGTGGCTCCCACGCTCGCCAATTACCACTAGGTCCAGTGCGGTACCACATGGCGTTTTTTTCGAAGCCTACCTGCAGCTGTTTCGCCAGGGTCAACAACACACCATCATTTGACATCGGTGGGGCATGCTTCACAGTCGGCTCTAAGACATGAAAGCTGAGGTCAGCGTCCAAGGAGTTAACATCCTCAACCTAGTCTAGTGACTGTTCTATCAGGGGGTGGAGGATGAACTTCCTCTTCGGGAAGTCATAGCTGAACACTATTTTGTCCCCATCACTCTCTCGACCCGGACGTTCCTTCGGGACATACTTTAGGTCAGTACGCAGCTCTACACCATCTCCACCGATGGAGGGAGAATGTATTGGATTCTGCTCCATATTGGATGACAAACGACTTGCCATCGTTTTCCTTAACCTTGGCGGCATCAACGTCGCACACATCCACAAGATTGGCCAGACCGGTCGAATGAGCAAATATAGGCTCCATTGTATATCTATATAGGGGGTTTATAGTTTATGGAGTGTATAGCCATGCCGATTGTCTGATTGCTACTCCAAAATGGGCAGAATGTCATCAGATCATCTCTAGTTGGTTGACGTGTGGTTCTGTATCGCATAGAATGTGTTCTCTTCAAGGTAGCTCAGCATTCTACATACACGCCGATGTATTACATCCGCCACCGGGAAGTACCTACGGCATCTCACTGACTGAAGTAGGGCTAGATGTGATAGAATATCTGCCAGGAGCCACCAGCAAACTGTGGAAAGCGATCAGCCCCAACATGTTCACCCACATAAATCACCTGTTTGACAGCTCCACCATTACTCTATATGCCAGCATGGATGGTCTGTCGGATGCCCAATTAGAGTTTATGCTGCTGCTACTTATTGCCCTATCCCCATCATGACACCATATCAGACCTATCACGCATTCGCTGAGATGTTGAAAAAGGAGACAGAGGAGCAGCCACACACCTTCTCCGGGATGGTAGATATAGTGGTACAGGAAATGCATTGTCGACAAAAAGGCGAGTGACTACAGTAGGTGAGCTGGAATGAACAGAATGCCAGAGAGGCAAGGAGATGAAGAAGGGACTACAACTCTGTCCACGAATGGGAGAGCCTCATCCAGTCGGAGGAGGGCGTCATAGGGCCAAACTTGTATGATTTCTCGGATGACGTGGGTGATGATATGTAGACGTCTTGCAGTGGGAAGAGGAGAGGGTGCAGAATTATAAATCAAAGAAATTCCACCAACGGCGGGCGTACTATCAGAGTGACAAGGTGGAGTTCCATATGCCATGGCTGCGAAAGCAACTGGCCCCTGACATTATGCTGGCTGACGGGTGTTTGAGGGAGGTATGTCTCCACACCAACAAGCTTGTTCGGTTCCCCAGGCTCTCCATGATGAATCCCATGATGACTCATCAGCAGATCCTACAAGTGATGGCACAAGTTTAAGAACTAGGTATACCATGGCTAAATTGGAGTGGCGAAAGCAGCCTGAAATATATCCTGCCCTGGCAGCTGAGGAGGGTGGTGCAGTACACGGCTGGTAACTCCAGCAGATTGACACCATCAGACAGAATCTTGTTCATGAGACAGAAAAGTACAGCAGAGCATGCAGGCGATATAAAATAATCTACAACAGTCTAGCATGCACAACCACAGCTGTGGGTGTGATTGGAGCCAGTGCTGATGTGGCCGTCATTGCCACCCTCGCTACAGGGGTGGGTGCTATCGTCGCTATCCCGCTGGGTGGAGTGACTCTTGCCACTACTGTCCTGGCCACCTGCTTGGCAGCATGAGATCACCAGGGAGCTGGAGAAGCATGCTAAGTATGTAACACTGGCACAGAGCACTCTACGGGCTATCGACGAGTCTGTCAGCAAAGCTCTCGAGGATGGGCAGGTCAGTGATGAAGAGTACCACCATATTTTGAAGCTTCAAACCCTGTACCGCACAGAGAAACCCAAAGTGCGCCAGCAATACCTCAAAGGCTCCAGTGGGAAGGTGGACATGGAGGAGTTAAAAAATGAGATGCTGCAGCGGGGCCGCATCGAAGATCTCTACGGTGTTAAATTGTATGTTGTGTCTGCGGCTGGAAAAGCGGCTTTAAGATCACTACTATAGATGACCTTCCCGAAAAACCTCACGACAATCGGCCAGAGCCAACCGCCCCTCCTGGATACACTCTGGACCCGCTCGACACGTGGTCTCCTGGATGGCATACCGGACCTAACACCTATTTCGATCACAGTCGACGGGCTGTCCCGCATCAGCTTCTCCATCAATCCACGACCACTGACCAATCTTGCAATCACTATCAAAGATGCGAAGAAAGCTCATACCTGGAGGGCAGGCCTGAATCGCTCATTCTGGAATCAACAGCTGAACTTTGCCATGTGGTGTGCCACAGTGGGATGCGGCGTCAGCGCGGGTTTGCTGCACTCCTATTCTTGTACCCCGAAGCTGTGCTCATTGCCAGCTGTCTCAGATTCCATGAGTACTACACGGGGGGACGAATCCTCCATGAGTTTGGCGCAAGCCTGCCTGATATGAATGATTTTGATCCGCAGCCTGTCGCCACTGCTAGGTTCAGGCTCTCAGCAGCCAGTAGACTCCAGCGAGAGTTCAACACCCACGCAGACTATCGTTTCCATAGTGGAGACAACAGCGGTCGAGGCGTTATGTACGGCGACCCGAGACGAGACTACTCAGGCGTCCCCTATCAGACCCCATGGAAAATCGCCTGTCAGAAGATAGCAATGTTCTCATTCAATCTAGACCGGGGTGCTGGTGCAGAATATGCATATCACCAGAATCAGGCAGGACCATCCAGAGGCATGGACATACTTTGTCCCACACACAACCTCAGGGCTCACACCGGCAGGGATCGTTCGAATCAATCAGTCCTTAGAAGTATTATGTTATTGTCTCCTCCCATCCCAGACCAAGCTGCACCACTCCATAGATGGGGTGAGCGAAAAAGAGGTGCAGGCCATGTTCAGCAGTCTCGTCGAGGATATGATCATCATTGCAGACTCTAGCAGCCTCATTGCCAAGTTCCAGTAAGCCTTACAGAAGGCCCATCATAAGCTCGACTTTGCTAAATCACCACACCTACGACTTATTCCACGCTGTCAGCATACACACCCAAGGACTGTATGGTTCAGTGGTACAGCCTTTTTCCAGCTTGTAGTAGTGCAGAGCCTTATTCCACTCAGAGTCGGGGGATGCCATGGATGCCTGCAACTGCTGGAACACGTCCGACAGATACTCCCGATCCTTGCAGAATGCCTTAGTATGCAGGAGCTGCTCTACAATACTTCCACCCAAAATGAGGTATTCAACGAAGCAGATCTGCCCCTTACCAAATCCTAGGTTTCACAGCTGTCAGCTCCTCTGCTACCTCAGCGTTAGAGAGCTGGACGAGTTCATCTGGTGACTTCTTCTTATAGTCCTTCAATTCGGTGTAGAATCCCTTAGTATGCAGGAGCTGCTCGACGATACTGCCGCCCATAATGAGGTATTCGACGAAACAGATCTCTCTCCCCCTTACCAAGTCCTAGGTAGAGCTTCACAGCTGTCAGCTCCTCTGTTACCTCTCTGTTAGAGAGCTGGGCGACCTTATCTGCTGACTTCTTCTTGTAGCCCATCAATTCGATGTGGAAGACGTCATAGTACCTGAGGCATAGGTTCATGGTTTAAGCCACTATGTAAAGTGCTATGGATATTCCCGAGTACCAATCTAAGCATCTGCCAGATGCAGACTGGTTAGAGCTGCTTAGCGCTCTCGAGGTACAACATACACATTTAAACGCATTGTATACTCA